>OW285239.1:68146738-68405934 GCA_935421215.2 Melolontha melolontha
CTGATCCCTGATCCCTGATCCCTGATCCCTGATCCCTGATCCCCGATCCCTGAACCCTGATCCCTGATACATGATCCCTGATCCCTGATCCCTGATCCCTGACCCCTGATCCGTGATCCCTGATCCCTGATCCCTGATCCCTGATCCCTGATCCTCTAGACATCCTTGAAATCCTTGAGATCCTTGAGATGCTTGAGATCCTTGAGATCCTGGAGATCCTTGAGATCCTTGAGTTCCTTGAGATCCTTGAGATCCTTGAGTAGAAGGGACTTGCCGATTCTGGAGCCACCACCACCACCTTGACCTTTAAGGCCATTGACCTTCAAGGTCATTGACCTTCAAGGTCATTGACCTTCAAGGTCATTGACCTTCAATGTCATTGACCTTCAAGGTCATTGACCTTCAATCAACCCAATGACATCACAACCCAACCCAATGACGTCACAACCCAACTCAATGACGTCATACTTAAGTAACAATGACGTCACAACCCAACCCAATTACGTAATACTTACGTAACAACCTCCACCTCCACACTGGTATACGAGGTTCAATCAAAAAGAAAGTAAAATGGCGGAAAGAGGAATTAAGCAGAAAATGTATCAAGCCAAAAGGACATTAGAAAACAAAATGGCGGATTAGGGTAAGTTTGAAAAAACAAAAAAGAAAAAAAAATACTTACAAGATGGAGGCCCGGCTATAACAAAGAGAACAAATAAATTTTTTTTTTAGTATAATGTATATATAGAAACTTACTGCATACATATTTTCCAATGTTCAAGTACAACAAAAAGAATAAATAAGTTTTTTAATGTAGTAGATATCGAAAAAGACTTACTGAATATAATAGAAACATATCACAAATTCACTCTCCTTCTCTCGGAATGATCAGCACCAGCCTATCCTAAAAATCTATTATCGAATATTATAAAAAGATGTTTTAAAAACTGTATAAAAAAACTTACCGATGATTTGGGAATTCAATCCAACACAATATTATATATTTCTTCTAGGTCTAAAACAAAAAAAAATAAAAAAATAAATACTTTAAACTCGCCCATGGTTATCGTTTGAATGAAATGTTTTTTCACATTAAACTTAAAAAACTGCGAATGTCAACACTCCAACAAGAAATTCTTGCTTATTAATCATTTCACGTCACAATCTGGTAAAAAAAAAAAACAAGATAAAATTTCATTCGGTATCATATTTTGAAATTAATGTGAATTAAAATGCTTACTATAGCATAATCTAAATACACGCTAGTAGAGGATCTCAGCCGATTCTGGAACCTCCTCGGAGTGACCTTGACCTTGGCGTATGTTCGGTCAAGGTCACTCCGAGGAGGTTCCAGAATCGGCTGAGGCGGAGGGAGTTTGCAACAACAAGGCCACTGAGGAGGTTCTCGAATCAAGAGGTATGAGACGAAGGGAGGGAGGTTGAAACACCACGGTCACTGAGGAGGTTCTAGAATCAAGATAGGAGGTTCTAGAATCAAGATGACCTTGACTTTGAGACGACCTCGGGAAAACCTTGACCTCAAGCTTATGACAACCTTGACCTTGAGACGACGTAAAGCTAGGTGAGGTTATATAACCGAGGAGGTTCTATAAAAATAAATGAGGTTGCAACGACTAGCACATCGGGTTGGTTTTTGCACATAATTGTAGGTAGGGGTTATTGGTATTGCATATAAAGGGAGATTATTCGAAACAATTTTTAGTATTAACAAGTATGTCTAAACGTAAGGTTGCTGTGATGGAAAAACCATCCTGTTCCCAACATATTGTGGAAAGAAGTGATTTGGAGGAAGGGGAGAATGCTGAGGAAGCGTTTTGGAGAGACATTGAGTTGGATCCCAGATTTGAAGAATTATTAAATGGGATGAGTGATCCCACAATATATATTGTGAATGGTGATTTTGGACGAAAGGTATCAACCGCTGAAAAGTTCATGGAAAGTTATATGAGGAAACCAATTTGGGAAGTGCCATTAGTAGGAGAGAGGTTTTTCTTTTTAAATAAAAGTCATTCCAAATGGATAAGCATTGGTTTCTCCCCATTACAGAATATGGAGTGCATGTTAAAGCTTTTTGGTGTAAAGAAGCAGTGTGTGTGTTTGAACGTAATGGAATGGGGTTGGTTAATTGAAGAGATTGTACGGTTGAGGGAACGATTCGAGTGTAAGAATGCAGTGTTTCCTACAATTTGCGGGATGCATATGCGAATATCGCGAGAGGTAATCGACGGGTCGACAGCAGTTGTGAAGGTGGGGAATATGTGTATTTGGCATATGAAGGGTTGTTGGAATTGTTGCGATTGAAGGGAATATTAAAGTGTCGTTTGGCAGTTTTAGAAGGCATGCAATATAATGTATGGTATAATAATGTGGTGCGAAGTTTAGCTGAAAGTGATGAAGAAATAGAATTGACAATAGCGAAAATGTATCATGGAGTTGTGTCAGAATTTGTATGCATACTAAGGGAGTTAGTCACATATTGGCCAAAGAAATTATCAAATGATGTGAATTATTTAAGAATGAATAACGGAAAAAGTTGTACAGTTTGATAATAAAAAAAATTAAATTATTGTTATTTTTTATTATTAGATATAGGAGTTATCTATATAATTCTGTCTATAGATTTAATAAGCAAGCTAAATTGAGTATATATTTATAAACCGCATTGGCGTTGTGTTGTTTGTCATTTCACAAGTTGTTGATTCATGAGAAAGATCAATAAGATTGCACTAAAAGGTTGTGATGGTATTGAAAAGTGGTAATTCAAATCGGACAGTAAGAAGGAAAGGTAGTGGGCTACTGAATACCGTGATTAATAAATTACCAGTAGAGTTGCATATACCGGGTCATAGTTTTTGTGGTCCAGGGACGAAATTAGAAGAACGATTACAGAGGGGTGATAAGGGTGTCAATATTTTGGATGAGGCTTGTAAAGAGCATGATATATCTTATGCTCAGTCAAAGGATTTATTAAAGAGGCACGAAACAGATGAGAAATTGTATAAAAAGGCCGTAGAACGATTGAAAAGTAAAGACGCAAGTGTAGGAGAAAGATTAGCTGCTACTGTGGTTACCATTGCTATGAAAGCCAAAACGAAATTGGGTATGGGTTCGAGGATACGACGTAAAGATATAAGGAAAGGTAGGGGTAGAAAGTATATGAGGAGTAGAAAAGGTGGAGCTATATCATTTTTGCAAGCCATGAAGACGAATTGGGAGGAAAAAAGGTATTTTAGAAAATGCGAGAGTTGCATATCAGAGTTTAATGAAGTCGGGAAAGAAAATAAAATTTCCAAAGTCTAGAGTAATTCCAATACCGAGAAAAGGTGGATTTTTACCATTAATTCCATTATTCGCAGCATTAGGTGCTTTGGGATCGTTGTGTGGGGGTGCTGCGGCAATTGCCAAAGCAGTAACATCTGCAAAAACTGGAAGGGATCAGTTGGAAGAAGCAAAACGACATAATTTGTCTATGGAGTCAAAATCTGGGAGTGGTTTATATGTAAAACCATATAAGCAAGGTTGTGGTGTATCTGTGGGAAGTGGTTTATACGTAAAACCATATAGAACTGGTTGTGGAGTTTATTTGCCGAATAGTAAGGGTTCAAAAAACGATTAAGTAGTTTACCTCGCAGGCCTTTAACAGAAATAGATTTGTGGAAGTATGTTAAAAGGTGGAGAATTGGAAAATTTCGGGGTATATTTAGTAGAGACGTTTTACCTAGACTTATATATAAAAATGAGAAAGGGATAATTAACTTGGATGATGACATTGGGGGAGGTACTCATTGGGTAGCATACAAAAAAAATAATGATGTGGTCGAATATTTTGATAGTTACGGTGATTTAAGACCAGCAGTTGAAGTGGAAAAGTATTTCTTATCGAATGGTGATGGTGTTATATGTTATAATTATAAAAGATATCAGAGTATTAACAGTGAAAACTGTGGTCAGTTGTGTTTATTGTTTCTGAAGGGTGTTATTGAATAACCTATGTGAAATAGGAACTAGTACTGGTGTGTAGTATTATACGAAAGAGGTGTGAAATTCTTGTTAGAATGGGGAGAGATAGTAATGGAAGTATCAGTAATATGTCTTTAGTGATATCTGGGAAGGGATCAGTTGTAGATTGTGTCTTAAATCCCCCAATATACTTAGATGGCGAATATGAAATGTGCATGATAAGTTTGCAAACATATAATACTGTCTCTAATGTTACATCTGCAAACAATGTATTTCGTCCAATCAAATGGATTTTGATTGGACAGATATAATTATTCCAGTTGGAACTTATGATATCCAAGATTTGGAAAAATACATTAATGAGAAACTGCAAGCCAATGAAGGTGGTAAAAATTATTTTACTTTGGATGCCAATAGTAATACTATGAAGGTGCATATGAAGGCTTCCGTTGATGTTAATTTTTCAATAGATAATTCAATTGGTCCTTTATTAGGTTTTAATAAGAAAGTTATACTAGCCAATAAAACAGTAATTAGCGATAAGGTGGTCGATATAAATAGAGTAAGTGCTATCGATATTATGTGTAACGTGGTTGAAGGATCATATATTAACGGTGAATTATCACATGTTTTATATCACTTTTATCCCAATGTTGCACCTGGTTATAAAATAATAGAGGTTCCACAAGATAAAATTTATATGCCCGTGAACACTAATATATTATCTCAAATTATTATTCAAGCTGTAGATCAGACCGAACAACTTATTGATTTAAGAGGTGAGGAATTGACCATATATTTAAGGTTGAGGCGAATTAATTGAGTTTGGAGAAGAGCGCCTTCAATATTTTAGTGGGGATATTAATAATAGACCAACATTATTTGTAGAGACGAAGATAGAGTCGGACGTGTAATTGATATACGCAGTAGCAGACTGGGATATTCAATATTGGGTTGTGGAACAGTTTAAAGTTAAATAATTACAAATGAGGAGTAGCGTCTTTAATAAACTGCGCACTAGGGAGAGAATTGCAGATACAAAATAATGAATAAGTTATGGCGGGTAGTTGGTGGGGTGAGGGTGCGTAATCGATTAACCAATGAAAATAGGAGTTTCTTGAGTGGCATAGGGTATGAAGTTTTGGTGTAGATAAAGTAAATCTTCGAGCAACTGTGGTATGGGGATTATAAGTTAATAATTGGAATAAAGAGAGGATTAAATTTAGTATAAGAAAAGCCTCGATCGTGATAAGTTTAACGAGACTGTTTGCATCAAGTTTTCAATAGATATGGAAGTTTTGGATGTTTTAAGGAAGGTGCGTGTCGATAATTCTATCGTTGAGATGGAATTTCACAATCACATAACATTTGGTTCTCCAAAATATGGGAATAATGACGAGAGGATTGTGGTACCGGAAATAGATAGATATACTTTACCATCAGAGTCAGAACTATAAATTGAGGGAAAGTTACGTCTGGCAAGTGATGAGAGTAAGAATAGTGCTACAGCATTTTTAATTCATAATGCAGGAGCTTTTTTGTTTAGTAATATTAGATATGTTATTAGCGGAGTGGAGGTGGATGAAGTGAGAAATGTTGGTATAACATCAACTATGAAAGGATATTTCTCATATAGTCCAAGTTATGCTAATCAATTGGAAAATTCTGGTTGGGAATTCGCGGTGGGGAAGACTCCAGTGCTAGATAAGAAAGGGAATTTTAGTTTTTGTATCCCATTGAAGATGTTAATGGGATTTGCAGAAGACTTTAAGCAAGTTATTTTGAATGTATCTCAGGAATTAGTTCTAAAAAGATGTGCTGATGATAATGATGTCATATTGAATTCAGTTACCACGGAGAATATTAAGTTAATAATTGATTCTATTGTGTGGAGGATACCACATGTTAAAGTTGGGATGAGCCAGGAATTGGCTTTAACTAAGTTAATTACGAAGAATCATATAATGGAAATGTTCTTTAGAGGTTGGGAAATTCATGAAAATCCAGGAATTCCCGAGACAACTAAACATAGTTGGGCCATTAAAACAGCTCCACATTTAGAAACGCCAAGATATATAATTTTGGGTTTTCAGACAGGGAAGAAAGGAAAAATAGAAGCAAATATGAGTAGATTTGATGCCATTAATTTAACTGATATGACTTTAAATGGTAAAAGATACCCATATGAAAATGTCAGAGTTGATTTTGATGATAATCGAGTAGCAGTGTTATACAATATGTATTCTAGGTTTCAACAATCTTATTATGGTCACGAATATAGTGAACCGGTGCTTAAATTAAATAATTTTAAGTTGTGCCCATTAGTTGGCATAGATTGCTCACATCAGGAAGATGCAATACATAGAAGTGGTGTGGAGGTTAGAATAGAATTTATTACGAAAGATAATGTGCCAAAGGATACGGTTCTATATTGCTTGATTTTGCACAATAAATTGTATCAATACTCACCGTTCAATAAGGTGGTACAGCGACAGTACTAGAGAACTAATATTTAAAGTGGTGTTGTATAAGTAGTAGATTCAGTTCGAAGTTGGTGTTAGTACGAGAAGTTTCTTTGGTGGTGAAAGATATTGAACTTGACAGATACAAAAATGTGGAGCTCCTACTTGACAAATAGAAAATATATCATAATAGATTTTCAATGGTATCGGTTTAATAATTACAGTTTGATGCCAAAAGAATTGGCCACTTGTGATAGTGAATTTAGGAGGAGTCATTTTGTGTTTAAACCGGTATTGAGCTTCGGTGTATTAACTGAAGAAGATCAGCGTGTAGCGAGATATGCATTCAGTCATCATCACGGGTTAAAGTGGGAAGACGGTTATGCATCAGCGAGTGATTTTGATGAAGTAATTAAACGGTTGTGTAGAGGAGTGGATATTGTGCTTGTTAAAGGTAGAGAAAAATTGGAATTTTTGAAGTGCATTATAGATAAACGAATAATTGATTTATTCGATGCGGAAAAAATAAGGGAGGGAAAAGCAAGTTGTAGTTTCCACGTCGGTAATTATGTGGTGTGCGCTCTAAGTAATGTGGAACGATTGCATAAGTTTATTGAGGAGAATAAAAAGACAAAAATAAAAGTAACATTATAATCTTTGAAATGGGTTGTGTGTGGACCCTCATGACAAATTATGTTGTGAGTAGGGTAGGTAGTGTGATAAGGCGATATGAAGTTGATGGATCATTTGCCGCGGTGGAAGATAGTGACTTAGTTTATATTCCAAAAACATATTTGTTGTGGAATGTTAGAAGCTTAGATTTAGAATATATTTGGAATCGGCTACCGAAAAGTTATCATGAAGATATAGACTTAATTAGATGTAGACCATGTGTGAGTCATTATAATGTGTTTGGGGATACTATCGATGGGGTAATTAGGAGAAGAGACTGCAGCGTGTGTAGATGTAGAACTAGTATTTCATTATCTGGAAGTTAATGCTCGATTGTAACGAAATTATAAAAAAATATTTAGATATAAGTACAATACCGATATATGAACATATGTTTGCATAGTTGTGTATTTAAAATAAAGATTTATATATATGTAATATCAATAAGAAGATGTTTTCGTAATCGAGTTAATGTTCGATTGTAACCAAATTATAATAAATATTTAGATATAAGTACCATATAGATATATGAAAACATGTTTACGAAGTTGAATAATTAAAATAAAGACTTATTTATATGATGATTTGTTTTGTTTCAATAAAAAGATGCTCACATCGTTGAATAATTAAGATAAAGTATTATTTATGTAATAACTTGTTTTATTTCAATAAGTAGAACTATAACTCGTTTCATTTCAATAAGTAGAACCATAACTTACTTCCTCGCAACGGTCACCACATGAAACCTACCGCCTCCACCCCTCACATAAAACTTCCCTCCATTGGCCTCCACATGAACCCCCTCCCTTTCCCTCTATCCTGCTCCCACCTACCCCCTTCGCTTGGGTTTTTTCATGTGTCGGCGTTTGGTCACCTCTATTTTTTTTTACAAAAATTTTTTTTTTCCTTTCTTCACATAGCTTTCAGAGACGCCCCACACGCCCCCCACGCCCCCCGCGCCCCACACACGCCCCCGCGCGCCCACGCGTCCCCCGCGCCCCCCACACGACCCCCGCGCATCCCACGCGTCCCCCACGCGCCCCCACACGGTTCCTATTGTTGTTGGAACAATTACTACTGCTACTGTGACAACCTCTACTACTACTACCACTACTACTACTACTACTACTATGACAACCTCTTCTACTATAACGACGACTTCTAATAACATAGTTGTTCCAACTGCTGTAGATTCTATAACGGTGATGTCTCGAATTGCCACTCCTGCACCGTCTCAAATTCGCACTATTACACCATTACACACCTATCGTGTGCCTACTCTACACGTTCTATAGGGACCGTTACTCGACGTCAACAAGGACTTACTCGACAAGATATATATGGAGAGCAACGTAGACAGACCCGGACTTGTCAAACTTCTTCTACACCTATTAATAAGTGTAAAAGCCGGACTAGTAAAGCTTCTTCTACACCTACTAATAGGCGTCAAAGTAAGCTGCGAGAGCTCCTTGAACGTAGCATGCGAAAGGCGGGTAATCGTGTTTTACTACCGAATGTGGAACCAACACCACAACTTCAATCAGTGGCGGTACGTGAGATGTCAGTAGTGGCAATTGATACCTCATCTGTAATAATGGTATCTCCTCATTTAAGTGGTAAGCCCTTATCTAGCCAGCACTCCCAATCATTATTTAATTGTTCCTCAATTTCACCAATCCATGCGGTACACAATACCCTAATTACTCCTGCTTCTCCACATCCGTTATCTATCCAATCTAATATTACTCCCGGTCAGAGATCTCCACAACCCGGTCCTTCCACAATACCGCAGTTCCCACAACCCGCTCTTCCCATAATAGCACAGCCCCAATCAGATATCCCATCTAGTCCACGACCCAACATTATAACTGCGACTTTAAAAGAACTTTCAGACATTCTGACGTCTCGCATTGGGGGAAGTTCATCAATGTTGATAAACTGTTACTTGGCTTAAATGAGGAAATACTAAAGGAACTGGCAACGATTGATCTGATTCTTCAGCTTAATAGCGCCATTAATATTAACATCGGAGGTGTCGAAGATATCCTCGATCCTCGATCCTCGATCCTCGATCCTCGATCCTCGATCCTCGATCCTCGATCCTCGTTCCTCGATCCTCGATCCTCGATCCTCGATCCTCGATCCTCGATCCTCGATCCTCGATCCTCGATCCTCGATCCTCGATCCTCGATCCTCGATCCTCGATCCTCGATCCTCGATCCTCGATCCTCGATCCTCGATCCTCGATCCTCGATCCTCGATCCTCGATCCTCGATCCTCGATCCTCGATCCTCGATCCTCGATCCTCGATCCTCGATCCTCGATCCTCGATCCTCGATCCTCGATCCTCGATCCTCGATCCTCGATCCTCGATCCTCGATCCTCGATCCTCGATCCTCGATCCTCGATCCTCGATCCTCGATCCTCGATCCTCGATCCTCGATCCTCGATCCTCGATCCTCGATCCTCGATCCTCGATCCTCGATCCTCGATCCTCGATCCTCGATCCTCGATCCTCGATCCTCGATCCTCGATCCTCGATCCTCGATCCTCGATCCTCGATCCTCGATCCTCGATCCTCGATCCTCGATCCTCGATCCTCGATCCTCGATCCTCGATCCTCGATCCTCGATCCTCGATCCTCGATCCTCGATCCTCGATCCTCGATCCTCGATCCTCGATCCTCGATCCTCGATCCTCGATCCTCGATCCTCGATCCTCGATCCTCGATCCTCGATCCTCGATCCTCGATCCTCGATCCTCGATCCTCGATCCTCGATCCTCGATCCTCGATCCTCGATCCTCGATCCTCGATCCTCGATCCTCGATCCTCGATCCTCGATCCTCGATCCTCGATCCTCGATCCTCGATCCTCGATCCTCGATCCTCGATCCTCGATCCTCGATCCTCGATCCTCGATCCTCGATCCTCGATCCTCGATCCTCGATCCTCGATCCTCGATCCTCGATCCTCGATCCTCGATCCTCGATCCTCGATCCTCGATCCTCGATCCTCGATCCTCGATCCTCGATCCTCGATCCTCGATCCTCGATCCTCGATCCTCGATCCTCGATCCTCGATCCTCGATCCTCGATCCTCGATCCTCGATCCTCGATCCTCGATCCTCGATCCTCGATCCTCGATCCTCGATCCTCGATCCTCGATCCTCGATCCTCGATCCTCGATCCTCGATCCTCGATCCTCGATCCTCGATCCTCGATCCTCGATCCTCGATCCTCGATCCTCGATCCTCGATCCTCGATCCTCGATCCTCGATCCTCGATCCTCGATCCTCGATCCTCGATCCTCGATCCTCGATCCTCGATCCTCGATCCTCGATCCTCGATCCTCGATCCTCGATCCTCGATCCTCGATCCTCGATCCTCGATCCTCGATCCTCGATCCTCGATACTCGATACTCGATCCTCGATCCTCGATCCTCGATCCTCGATCCTCGATCCTCGATCCTCGATCCTCGATCCTCGATCCTCGATCCTCGATCCTCGATCCTCGATCCTCGATCCTCGATCCTCGATACTCGATACTCGATACTCGATACTCGATACTCGATACTCGATACTCGATACTCGATACTCGATACTCGATACTCGATACTCGATACTCGATACTCGATACTCGATACTCGATACTCGATACTCGATACTCGATACTCGATACTCGATACTCGATACTCGATACTCGATACTCGATACTCGATACTCGATACTCGATACTCGATACTCGATACTCGATACTCGATACTCGATACTCGATACTCGATACTCGATACTCGATACTCGATACTCGATACTCGATACTCGATACTCGATACTCGATACTCGATACTCGATACTCGATACTCGATACTCGATACTCGATACTCGATACTCGATACTCGATACTCGATACTCGATACTCGATACTCGATACTCGATACTCGATACTCGATACTCGATACTCGATACTCGATACTCGATACTCGATACTCGATACTCGATACTCGATACTCGATACTCGATACTCGATACTCGATACTCGATACTCGATACTCGATACTCGATACTCGATACTCGATACTCGATACTCGATACTCGATACTCGATACTCGATACTCGATACTCGATACTCGATACTCGAGGATCCTTTATCCTTGATCCTTTATCCTTTATCCTTTATCCTTTATCCTTTATCCTTTATCCTTTATCCTTTATCCTTTATCCTTTATCCTTTATCCTTTATCCTTTATCCTTTATCCTTTATCCTTTATCCTTTATCCTTTATCCTTATCCTTTATCCTTTATCCTTTATCCTTTATCCTTTATCCTTTATCCTTTATCCTTTATCCTTTATCCTTTATCCTTTATCCTTTATCCTTTATCCTTTATCCTTTATCCTTTATCCTTTATCCTTTATCCTTTATCCTTTATCCTTTACCCTTTATCCTTTATCCTTTATCCTTTATCCTTTATCCTTTATCCTTTATCCTTTATCCTTTATCCTTTATCCTTTATCCTTTATCCTTTATCCTTTATCCTTTATCCTTTATCCTTTATCCTTTATCCTTTATCCTTTATCCTTTATCCTTTATCCTTTATCCTTTATCCTTTATCCTTTATCCTTTATCCTTTATCCTTTATCCTTTATCCTTTATCCTTTATCCTTTATCCTTTATCCTTTATCCTTTATCCTTTATCCTTTATCCTTTATCCTTTATCCTTTATCCTTTATCCTTTATCCTTTATCCTTTATCCTTTATCCTTTATCCTTTATCCTTTATCCTTTATCCTTTATCCTTTATCCTTTATCCTTTATCCTTTATCCTTTATCCTTTATCCTTTATCCTTTATCCTTTATCCTTTATCCTTTATCCTTTATCCTTTATCCTTTATCCTTCTTCTTCTTCTTCTTCTTCTTCTTCTTCTTCTTCTTCTTCTTCTTCTTCTTCTTCTTCTTCTTCTTCTTCTTCTTCTTCTTCTTCTTCTTCTTGTTCAGCAGTTAATCCGCTTTCTTTTATGATATCATCAAACTTTTTAATGAAATTTTCGGAAGCTACGTGATCAGCTGAGCGTTTTTCTCCAGAAACTGTGACCTGATGAATTCCGTGTCGTTTTTTCCATTTGTCCAACCATCCCTCACTTGCTGTAAATTTGGAGTTATGATCAATTGTTTTATTAAGGGCATTCGCCTTTTCTTTAATTAATGGTCCTGTTAAAGGGGTTCCTTTTAATCGTGACTAAATCCTGACTAAACCAAATCCATACCTGTGGGATTCATAAAGAAGATAGCTTTATTTACGAACAAGAAAATTCAACTTACCGCTTCATCTAAAACATCCAGCTTTGGTTTTTTTATTGTTTTCCGGGATTCTAAACCAACCTCAGATTCTACAGTTGCTGCTGCACACTGCAATGTGTGTCTATTTTTTCTCCATTCCTTCAATGTCGTAATACCGATATTTAAATTTCTTGCAACATTTTTGATACTCTCACCTTTATCTAGCCTATCAAGGGCTTCCAGTTTTTGTTTTAACGAAGAAGTAATATTTTTTTGTTTTCTAGACATTTTCGTTATCATCGCCGGAAGGCTAATTGCAGACTGAGTTCTCTGAACAGTTGTAAAAACGTGAGAGATTAGGAAACCGTTTGCATCTACAGTCGGACAGTCGGGGTCGGGTTTAGGAGAGCAGCGGGTTTCGGAGGGTCGGGTTTGAGAGGTTCTACTGTATATAAGTTGGACTATTAGAAAAATATACTTTCAAAGTCGATGTAATACCTACATTCCTTACTTCATTCACCTCCACTCCACTAATCACATATCTGATATTGCTGAACATAAAGGCTGCCGCATTATTAATTAAAAACGCCGTAGCACTAGCCTTACTTTCATCACTATACACTCGTAACTTCCCCTCAATTAATAATTGTGACTTCGATAGTAAAGTATACTAATCTATTTCTGGTACCACAATTCTAACCTCATCATTATTTTCATATCTTGCATCATTATTTTCATATCTTGGTGAACCAAATGGAACATGATTATGATATTCCATCTCCATGATAGAATTATCTACTAGAACCCTTCTTAAAACATCTAAAACTTCCATTTTTAAAATTGTTACTAACACACTTTCACAACAAACTTCATCCAGCCAAATCTCTTACTACACTATATCATAATCTTCTCTTTATTTCTCAATATCCCAAAATCAACATACCAACCCTCCATCTCACTTAAATAAATCTACACAAAATTTTATATCCGATACCGTTCAAAAACCTCCTATTCTCATTTGTTAAACGACTTCGTACCCTCACCCCACCAACAATCCGCCACAACTTATTCACTAATTTCCTTGAAGAATTTCTATTCCTCCACTACATTTTATTAACACTACTGCTCCTCATTATTCTCTAATTTATAATAATATCAATAATTCCTAACCTTGTACAAATTCGTAAGTGAAATATCTAATATTCACCTTTTACATCTATTACTACACACCCTACTTAATCAACAACTGTACTAATACTATCCACTAATTATTTAAATATTCACTAATATATACAATAATTTCCCTCAATAAATCATTTACTATTCCTAAAACATAAAACATTTATTTTTTAAAACCTAACGTCTCCTAATTCTCAAATATATTGTCAGCTCTTCACATCTTAAATCAATTGGTTAACCTATCTGATCTACAGCTCGAATAATAATATCGGATAATACATTAGTATTTATAGGCATATAAATTTTCTCTTGCGGAACCTCTATAATTTCAAAACCTGGTAGTACTTTTGGATAGAAATGATACAGAACATGTGATAATTCACCATTAATGTATGATCCATCTACAATATTACACATAATATCAATAGCACTAATTCTATTTATATCAACTATTTCATCACTATGAATTGGTATATTTATATTTCGACAGCGTGCCAAGGGAACTAGTTTGGAACAGTCTAAGAAGGAGAAGAGTCGGGCAAAAATTAATAAACTGTATTAAAGCTATATATAAGAACACAAGAAACTATGTTAGATCCAGAAACACAAGATCCGAAGAATTTGTAACGACGGAGGGATTAAGACAAGGAGGCAACCTCAGCCCAGAACTATTTAATATAATAATGGATGATGTAACAAAAGAAGCGAAAATGAAAGTTAAGAAAATGAAGGTGGGTTACTACAACATGGAACCGGTAGAAATACCAGAGAGCATATTTGCAGATGATTTGGTGATTTATGCGAAAAATAAGCACAACCTCCAGTGTAATCTAGATATATGGGCGGGCAGAGGCGTTGCGAAAGAAGAATTTAAAAATTAACGCAGAGAAAACTAAAGTTATGGTAATAGGGAAAAAAGATGATGAATTACAAATAAAACTTGACGACACTAAAATAGAACAAGTAGAAACATTTAAATACCTAGGGGTGAAAATACACAAAACAGGAACCATGGAGGCAGAATTGAATGACAGGTTAGATGCAGCATCAGCACTTTATTACTCCTTGAACAATGCGTTACTGAGAAGAAGAGAAGTGTCAAGGAAAACTAAGACCGCAGTTTACAAAACTATATTTAAGCCCGTATTGATATACGGAAGTGAAAGTTGGACATTGACGAAACGAATGGAAAACAAAATCCAAGCAATGGAGATGAGGTTTTTAAGAGGAATAATGGGAATTACTAAGAAAGACAGAGTAAGAAATAGCAAAATAAGGGAAGAACTTGAAGTACGGACGCTGAAGGAAGATATACAACGAAGTCAATTAAGATGGTTTGGACACTTGACAAGAATGGGAGTGGAGAGAACAATAAGAAAAGTATGGCAAGCAAGAAGATATCAAAAAAGACCAAGAGGAATTCGTGGGACGGTCAAGTGGAAGACATATTGAGAGCCAAGGGAATGTCAGGGAGAGAGGCGAAAAAAATGGCACTTAACAAGAAAGAATGGGCAAGGATGATATACGGAACAGAAAGAAATTAGAATAAAATAATAATGATAGATTCTGCTAGGATGCACTTATTGATTTAATGTACTGTAACTTTAAGGAATTGTTTGATTTTTGTATTTAACCTTAACACCTAACGGTAAACAAGGTATTGATAATATATATATATTTCGTTCTATTACTCTTCTATGAAAACCTAACAAGGAACCAATTCAATTTTCCACTCCAAAATCAATATCTACAGGCGCCTTCATAAACACTTTTATAGTATTACTATTAGCAGTGAATAAGAAAAAATGTTCTGTTCCTTCCTCAACCCGTAATTACTCATCGATATTTTTCTGTAAATCCATTATATCATAAGTACCGTCCGGAATAATTATCTCCATCCACACACTTTATTTACTTTTTGACTTCAAAGAATATTTAAAAACATTATTTCTACTAATAAGATTGGGTATAGAATTATAAGTTTTCAAACTTAACATACACATATCATATTCACCATTTAAGTATATAGGTTGATTCAGCACAGAATACACCTCAGATCCCTTCACTGACAAAACAAAAGCCAAATTATGCACACTTTCATTATCATCAGCTTCCATTTCTTATTTAAATTCAACTTTACAATATCGCTGCACTAATATTTAATAAAACAACCACAACAAACTCCTTCTCATTTAATAAATCCTTTCAAAAACAGACAAATGCCCAGAATTTTCACTCTTCCTATCTTGATGTCTTTTATAGTTACACTGTATAACACCACCACCATTCGATAGTAAATACTTTTCAAACTCAATCGGAGGTCTTAAATCACCATAACTATCAAAATACTTTATTACAGCAGTATTTTTCTTATTTGCTGCCCAATGAGTACCTTCCCCAGCATCATCATCAAAATTTATTATTCCGTTCTCTCTTTTACGTATAATTCTCGGTAACACATCTTTACCAAAAATACCTCGAAATTTACCAATTCTCCACCTTTGAACATACATCCACAAATCTTTTTCTGTTAAAGGTCTTCGAGATGAACAGTTTTTTGAACTAGCACCATTTGGTAAATAAACACCACAACCAGATTTATACGGTTTCACATATAATCCACTTCCAATAGATATACCACACCCAGCCTTATATGGTTTCACATATAAACCACTCCCAGATTTTGATTCCATAACAATATTGTCGCTTTGCTTCATCTAATTGATCCCTTTCAGCTTTTTCAGAAGTTACTGCTTTTGCAATTGCTGCTGCACCACCACCTGATGATCCTAACGCACCTAATGCTGCAAATAATGGGATTAACGGTAAGAATTCACCTTTTTTTGGTATTGCAATTACCCGGGATCGCGGATATTTTATTCGTCTTACAGATTTTATTAAACTTTGATATGCAACTCTAGTATTCTCTAAAACACCCTTTTTCTTACCAATCCGTCTGATTGCATTCCGTGCTTTCTTCATTGCTTGCAAAAATGAAATAGCAGGACCTAATCGATACCCCTGCCTTCTCCTCCTACAACTTCTACTACTCGTCCCTCCACTTTTACTCATTTCTTTCCGTTGTCTACTCCAACCTATACCCAATTTTGTTTTAGCGTTCATAGCAGCTGAAACCACAGTTGCAGCTAACGTTTCTCCTATACCTGATACAATTTCTCATCCGCTTCGTGCCTTTTTAACAATTCACTTGATTGAGAATATGATAGATCGTGCTCTTAACAAGCCTCATCCAAAATATTCACCCCCTTATCACCTCTTTCCAATCGTTCTTCTAACCTCGTTCCTGGACCACAAAATCTATAACCCGGTATGTGCAATTCTACTGGGAGCTTATTTATCACAATATTCAACAATCCACCACCTTTCCTTCTGCGTGCCTTATTCAAACTTTCACGTCTGAATACCATCACGATCTTATATATTAAATTATCTCAGTCAAAATCAACAAACTAAATGACAAAAATCCAATCTACAATTACCATATACCGCGATATCATAATGTTTCTGGGTCAACGGTGGCCATGGGGTGAAAAACGTCTGTCTTAATTTATATCATCCTTTTGAGAAAAATCTGATAAAATTTTCAGGTTATGTGTCATACTGACATTAAGATTAATATATTGACAAATTTTAACGTCAGCATGACACTTAACCTGAAAATTTTATCAGATTTTTCTCAAAAGGATGATATAAATTAAGGCAGACGTTTTTCACCCCATGGCCACCGTTGACCCAGAAACTTTATGATATCGCGGTACAAATACTTATTAGCAGATTTCACTTAATCCTAAAAACACTTGAAATTTGTCTTGCGGGATAAATTCCTTACAAATTTCAAAAATAAAACACATTATGGTATATTAAAAAACAAGTTTCATAAGGCACCATTTTTCCCCACGAGATCAGTTTAGAAAACGAGCCGCGATAGCTGCGAGTTGGTTCAAGCTAATTAGAAATGCATTATAAAGTAACAGTGTTAATGATTCAGATGTCAGTTATTGAAAGTAGATGTCAGGTTTGAAAGCAGAAGTCAGTTTTGAAAGCAGATGTCAGTTTTGAAAGCAGATGTCAGTTATTGAAAGCAAATGTCAGTTTTCTGAGCTGTTCATTTAATACGAGTATTTCAATTGATAAATTCTTGGAGTTTTTCAGCTTTTATATGAAATATTTACAAATATTATCAAATTAGTATATAATTGCGAAGCAAATGTGAATGTAAACATTGCTGTCTACAAATTACAAAGCAAATCACACGAAATTTTTAAGAGCAGAAGTCAGCTTTGAAAGCAGATGTCCGTTTTGAAAGCAAATGTCAGCTATTGAAAGCAGATGTCAGTTATTGAAAACAAATGTCAGATATTGAAAGCAGATGTCAGTTTTGAAAGCAGATGTCAGTTTTGAAAGCAGATGTCAGTTTTGATAGCAGATATCGGTTTTGAAATCAGATGTAAGTTATTGAAAGCAGATGTCAATTTTGAAAGTTTGAAATTGTTAATTATTACTTCATAGTTATATGTGTCTTTAGATAATTTCTTAACCGTTCATTTAATATACCAATTGATAAATTCTTGGAGTTTTTCGGCTTTTATATGAAACATTTACAAATATTACCAAATTAGTATGTAATTGTGAAGTAAATATGAATGTAAACATTGCTGTCTTCAAATTAAGATCCTGCGTGGAAGTGAACGCAGAATTATTTCACTTACATAACATGACATTTTAATTGACGTTTGTAATGTAAGTGCAGTTCAAGTAAATACATACGATTTCGGATTCAATGTTGACTCGATACAAATTATCTTGATCGCTAGTTATCATACAGACATGCAGTGGAATAAGTTTCAAGTTTCAAAAATTATTACAGTGCTAGTTTTGCTTCAAAATGTTTTCAAGCGGTTAGTAGTGAGTTACTAGTTACAATTACGTGCGAATTAATTAATACCACTAAGGCTTAACTCTAGTTGCAAGTTTCTTTTTGAATAATTAGTAGAAGTGTAAATTATGTATTGCAATTTTATAGTATCTCCTGACGAAGTTATGTATAATAACAAAATATTAAGAGGAGGAACATTTCAGTTTTAATGTAAACAAACCGATAACCCAAATATTAATGAATTTATATGTATATATTGATAACGAGCAGCCTCTCGTTAAGCTGGCAATTGATAACGAGCAAGATGCGTAATAAAATAATGTAAACGTTTATGAATATAAAATGCTCAGCTGTGAATAAATGGCTTGTTAGATTTTATATTTATTCGGTGAATTTTACATCTACGAACTAATTACATTGCTCTAAGTAACATATAGATGGGGTTGTTCGAGTTTAGTCTATATGCGCAAGATGCAAAGTTGCCTACTTGCGAATTATTCCATAAATGTAACCTAAAACAGCTGTTCGGATATAAACTTATTAATAAGTATTAATTAATGTGCGTTAATTATCTTCAGGGTCCGGCTAAACTCGAGAACAAAATTGACTCTAGTGTTAGGGCATTGTGATATGTCCAAATTTAAAGTGCGAGTTCGGTGACTACAATCAAACACTACTGATATTTTTAGATTCCTAAATGATAGGTTAATTGTTGTTTATGCTATACTACAAAATAAAACGTCGAGATCAGATTCACGAATAATAACTTTAATGTTCTTAAAATCTCTATTAACAGGTAAGTAATAAGCATTAATTGTTAAGTATAATTTGTATATAAATTTTGTAACGTGATAAATTTTAATATGTTATTAAACTATGATAAATTACGATTAATATTACATGAAATAAATGAAATAGATAAATATAGAAATAATGAAAATAATCTTTAATTAATTAGGAGAATTAAGTCAATAACTTTAATATAACTAGAATGTATGACGTAAAACAAAGAAAAATTAAATTAAAACGTAACTGTATTCTTCCTCTTTAAAAGTAATAAATAACCTAAATCTTATATATCGTATTTAATAATGTATATCTTAACTAATATAAATAATATACTATATTCTTTTTTAAATATGATTGTTTAAATTGTCTTTTCAATATAGATGTGAGATTTTAAAGAATACTTAAGTAATTGGTGCAGGATTCTGGATAAAACGGGATCTCAAAAGGTTTTGGAAAGGCAGGTTTTTCGTCGGCGTTCGAACGGCGTCACCCCGGTCAAAAACACTTTCTAACGAACTGCTTCTCGGCAAACTGCTCTTGGCAATATTTTTGTCACTGGTACACGTACGAACTTGAAATATGTGTCCAACAGGAGCTGGGAATATTGGTAAGATGTTTAACTAATTGGACGTATGAATTTACTTGTGTTTATTGTAATTTTCTTCTTGTTTTTAGTGATACACTCAAAAATACGTCTGGATGCTTTAATGGCGATTTTTCAAGTTACGCTAACCTTCTTTTATTTTTGTTACTTGATTTTAATTTGTTCATCGGTATGTATTCATTTAATCTCGACAATTACTACTCATGAAAATGACAATTCAATAATTTTAAATACATTTACATGTGGTAATAAATATTTACTTAATTTTAAAACTAATATGCATATAATGTGTATGTCAAAAATAATACATTATGCTGTTTTTATTATGGGATATTTTCCCGCGATTGACAATTCAAATTATGTACAGTTATACCTAAATAAATGGCGTCATTAATGATTTATCAATTAAGTTGTTATTTTTTTGTAAATACAAATTATCGAACTGAAAATACTATTACAAATGAAATGTTAGATTATAAATGTGTGAATGTCTTAAAAAAAATAATTAAACTTGCGTATTCAACTTTATTGATTTGACGTGGGAAGAATTCAGTTTTGACATATAATTAACTATTCAATAACTTATTTATATACATTAAGAGATTGTCCTTTTGCTTATTGGGGCATACTTGAGTGTGGGCTTGACCTACCTCAATTCCCCAGTAATTTGGTATGCCGTAATTGACTTGGCAAAGAGGCTTATCCAAATTATTCTCTTTGAACTATTAAGTTGTTTGCTTTATCATATGAGTTTTTGTGCATATAAGCTGTTTTTAATATAAATTTATAGTTAATGCTTGTCCCTTTAAGTGTTGATTTGTTAATATTATTTTTGAACTGTTAACTTATTGAAATCTGTTTTTTTTTTTTTATTATTTAAAAGAAAATTATTATCTCTTCTTGATATATTGTAACGATGTTTTAATAGTTAAAATGATTTGTTTTGGGGGTTTACTCTATTTATTTTACTTGTTGATGGTCCATGCTTAAAGTTTTCTATTTTTTTTTTTTAAACTTGATATATTAATATAGGTTTTAGTTTTCACAATAAATAATTCTTTCATGTTAAATACATGTTCTGACTAGCGAATCCTACTCTTTTCTTATTATAATACCATTCCTTATTATATAATTAAATTCCCCATTATTAGACATTCTCATCTATATTTCTATATATTCATATTTATAATACTAATTCATATCTTATTCATACTTTATATCCCCATATTATATATTTATTCCTACTATCTCTATTAATCTAGACTTTTTCCATTCCTTTAACATTACATCAAACCTTCTATTTATTCTTAGCATACTATTACTTATATATATATTACATTTTAGGAATTCATTTTATTTAATTTTAAGCATGTTAATATTCGTTTTGTTTCCCCATTACATATTTAACTGTTTATCATATTATATCATGTAGATACTTGTTCTTTCTATATTTGTTTGTATATCATATTATTTGTGTTGTGTTGTTTCAGTTTTTCGAACTGTTAACTACCCCTTTATGTCTTTCAAGTGTAACTGTATATTATATTTTAATTATAGATATTGATTTGTTGATATTAAATTTATATGTGTTTAGTTCTTATTCAAATTTGTTTTTTTTTTTTTTATGCTGTATAATCTTGTAACATTGATATATGATACCTCCCCTTTATATAATCGGTGTTAGGCTCGATTAATTCATATGTATTATAGCCTAATTTCTGATTTATTATAAATGGTCCTTGATAGGCCTTCAGTAGCTTACCCATGATTTTCTGTTTTGCATTAGATACTCTTAAGCTTTTGACTATAACTCGGTCACCTAATTCATATGTTTTGTATTTCTTGCTATAGTCATTCTGTTTCTTTTCCCATTTATTCTTACGTTTTATTAATTTTAGTCTGACCTCATCTGTACGTTCCGATAAATTTACTAACTCTGGCTCTACCCATGGTCTTTGTGGTGCTTCTCCTGTAAAAATCTTTATTGGACAGTGATTGTGGACTGTGCTGGGTGTGTTATTTAATATAAATTCAATTTGTGGTAGATGTCTAGCCCAACGATTATGTTTTTCATCTAACAAAATTCTGAGATACTTTAATATTTCTCGTATGTATCTTTCGGTAGGATTACCTTGTGGATATCGTATCGAGGTGTAGTAGGTTTTAATATTCCTTGTATGTAAAAATTGTTTATATCTATCATTTGTAAAATAGGTCGCATGATCTGAGAGAATAGCTTGTGGAGTACCATATTGGATAAAATAGTCTGTAAGTGCTTGTAGTACTGTATCTGTATTACATTTTTGCGTTGGGATTAACTTTATATATTTTGAGAAAATGTCACATATTACTAGGATGTTCTTGTATCCTTTTGTGCTTGAGATGAGATTTGACAAGAAATCTATTGATATTAATTCTAATTTATCGTATGCTATTATGTTACTACTCCAATTTGAGTTTGTTCGATTTTTGTCCTTAGCGAATAAGCATGTTTGACATTGTTTTGTCACGCTTTTGATGATTCTCTCATCGTTTGTGCAAAAATATGCTTCTCTAAACACGAGCCAACATTTTCTCGCTCCGATATGTGTGTAATTATAATGTAGATAATTTGCTATCTCTCTGGTGTGTTCCTCATTTATAACATACAATTCATTATCACCTATGTTCTTAATTATGATACCATTTCTAATAAACATACCTTTAAATTGTCTTCCCTCACTGATAATCTTTCGTAAAGGGTCAAATTCTTGTGTTAATTGTGTTTGTTTTACCCTATCCAATGAAAATAAACCTTCCTTTTGTAACATTACCAGATTTATGCATATACTTTGCTTCTTCATTTCCCCATCTTTTCTTGTTAAAACATCTGCTGTTACCATTTCTTTCCCTGGCTTGTACTTAATTACGAAATCAAATTGTTGTATTAATAAAGTCCAACGATAGATACGACTATTGTTTAATTTGGAATTCATGATGTTTATAAGCGCTTTATGATCAGTTTCTAGTATGAATGATTTTCCAATTAAATAATATCTGAGCTTTGTTATCGCATATACTATTGCTAACATTTCTTTTTCGGATATTGTATATCGTATTTCGCAAGCATTCAAAGTACGGGATATAAAATGTATAGGGATTTCTGTATCTCCTCTGAGTTGAACTAATTCAGCAGCAATGGTCTGGTGCGAAGCATCTGTTCTTACAATAAAAGGCAAAGAAAAATCCGGATGATGCAATTTCAAGTTCTCCACAAAGTTCTCCTTAAGTTCTATGAAACATTTTTCACACTTTGCAGTCCAATTCCATTTCGTATTTTTCTTCAATAATTGAAGTAATGGTAGTGTTTTCTCGCTATAATTAGTAATAAATTTTCTATAATAATTCAAAACTCCCAAGAATCCTCGTAAGGTCCTTAAATTTTTAGGTCGAGTGAAGTTTTTGATTTCATCCAGTCGAGTAGGATCTAGGTAGATATTATCTTTATTGATGATATATCCTAAATAATCTATTTCTGTTTTGAAAAATTGACATTTGCTTAAATTTAATTTTAAACCTTCATTACATAAAGTGGTTAATATTATTTTTAAATGTTCTAAATGTTGGTCTAAAGTTTCGGAAAAGATTATGATATCATCTAAATAATGAAGTGCGAAATTATCATATTTATCTAAAATGCGGTGTAAAAATCTTATCAAAGCTGCAGGTGAAGTTTTTAATCCAAACGGGCAGACTCTAAATTGGTAAACTACTCCATTTATTAAAAATCCACAGTATTTCCTGGAATTAGGTTCTAAATTTATCAGCCAAAATGCGTTTTTTAAATCTAATTTGCTGTAATAGTTTTTGTTACCACATTTCGTTATTAGTATATCTATGTTTTGAGGCATTTCGTATTCAGGTTTGATACGTTTGTTTAGTGATCTTGCATCTAAACATATCCTTAACGATAAATCTTTTTTCTGAACAATAACTATGGGATTGATGAAATATGTATTAGATTTTTCAATAATACCAGATTCTTCTAATCTGTTAAGCTCCATATTAACTTTTTCCTGATAATGGTATGGTATTGGGTAGTTTCTGCTCGATAATGGGTTGTCATTGTCTATTCTTATTGTATGTTGATAGTTACGTGCGAATACTACTACATCATTGATTAATGTTAGGTTGTCAGATAAAATTTTTACTAATTTTGATGGGATCATATGATATGGTATATTTTGTAGTTTAATTATTTCTTCTATATCTTCTAAATTATTTACTGTTCTGAGGGTATTTAATTCTTTTCTTACTTCCACTTCTTCTACATTCTGCATTCCTATTCCATCTTCCTTTTCTTCCAATCCATATATATAATCATCATTATTCATTTTAATATTTATTCCTTCTTCCTTATTACTACATTCATTATCATAACTATCTGTATTCAATCTTTCTTGTAATATATTATTAATCTCCTTCTGTAAATGTTTATCTTTAAAATAATTATATTCGTATTCTTCTTCCTCAGATAACTGTTTCTCCATCCTTATCTCTATTTCATCGATCATTATTATTTTTCTTTTGAAATCCAATATCATTTTTAAATTCTTAATGTTATCTATCCCAATTATGCAATCGTATTGCAGTTTACCTATAATGTAGCATTGTATGACATATTCCTTATCTTTCACCATTATTTCCGTACATATTCTTTTTTGAATTTTCCCCATTCTTTTACCATTAGCGGCTATCAAATCTGTTCCCTTAGTCCTTATAATTTTCTTTTCATAATTATCGATTAAGATTGCCTTTTTCTCTTCTAATAACGTTATTTCGGCTCCAGTATCTATTAAACAGCTTAGTTCTATGTTTGTAAATTTAATCTTAATAATTGGTAGAGAGTGCGTATCTATATTATGGGTTCCAGTTTCTTCTACGTGTATGAACTCTTCAAAGGGTTGATAAAAAGTTATATTGTTTAATTTTGAGGGGTAGTTACAGTCGATTTTATTTAAAGATTTTGGGTTGAGGTGCTTGGTGTCGGGTTGGTGTACATATCGATTTCCGAAATCGGCATTTTTTTTTTTACATCCTCCGATTCTTGTCTAGAGGGCAGTGGTGACAATGGTCTCCGGCAGTAGTTATTAACACGTCCTCTATTACGGTATCTATAATTATTCATACCTCTTCTTCCCGGCGGGTTGTTGTACTGATTGTTATTATTCTGACGATTAGCATCATACGTTCGTGTATTATTATTATAATTATTATTATAAGGGGGTGGATAATTCGAAAGATTGGGTCTATTGTTATAATTATAAAAAGGATTTGTAGAATGGTTACGATAATTTTGATGAGTGTTATAATTTGGTGCAGGACTTGCGTGATTATTATTATAATTAGTGTTACTATTATTAGTTGTTAGATTCGCCTGAGTATAATTGTTGTTAGTTCTGTTATTATTATATGAGGTTGTTTCTTGTACATGATTCGGTCGATTATTTTGTGAGTAATTTTGTCTAAAAGATGGATTATGTATGGTGTTATAATTTGTATTGCTCGGTCGATTATTAGAGGAATTATATAGACTGTTATTTGTATTACGTTGTACTGTTGGAAAAGAACTACGATTACCTTCTGCAAAGTCATCTAATCTTCGGAGAATTTCTATTAAGGAATCCATATCATTGACTCGTTGACAAATAATTGCTTGTGTGTCCGAATAAATGAAATGGTTCAGTAACTGTCGTGCTATGGTTGATTCCTCCATATCAGCTATGTGTTTACACAGGTTGTACATTCTTGAAGCATATATCTCCCTAGTTGTTGAGCCCATTCTATATTTACCGGTTAGAAGTCTGATTTTGGCACGATTTTGTTGTGCTTCATCCCAGTAATTCCTCTTAAATAATGACACGAATTGCTCTACGTCCTCGCAATGGTCTTCAATGCGCAAGAACCATTCCTGAGCACTATCTTTAAGTGTAACTCTTATTATGTCCATCTTTTGTTTATTGTCCGGAACATCAATTAAATAACGCAGGAGTCCATTTAAATAGAGCATGGGGTGTACGTGCGTTATATCCCCATCGAAATGAGTTAAATTTTCTATTTTTATGGTGAGACCTCCTGTGTTTATGCAATTATCAGACGCAGTATATCTTTTGATCTTCGTTTCAATTATCCTCAGTTCGGATTCATAATACCTTTTATTATTATCCTGGTTCGTTCGGAAGGTGTCAAGATTATCTTTTACTTGATTGATCTCTTGTTCGTAGTATGTCCTATGTTCCCCCATCTGAGTGTTGAGACTATCGGTCAAATGTTGTTTTAGATTTAACGATGTTATTTCGTTACTTAGGTTAAAATCTGTTAATTTGTTATTTAATTTTGTATGAGCTTCGTTACAGGACTTTGTTATTTCGGTTTTTGTTTCCGTATTTGCGGTTATTATTTTATTGTTGGTTATTACGTAAATTTCCTGTGAGGTATTCTCTAATTGTTTGGCCCAATGTTGGTTATGGACATTTAGAGTTTCGTCCATTTTCAGCAAGCATTTTAACTCGCTTTCTTCTAGTGTTTGATGTATTATCTTCTCGATCTTTGTTTGACTATCTTTCAAACCCTTTATTTCCATCTTTATTTCTTCCTTGTCCTGTTTGAGTTGTTCTAATTTGCTGTTGAGATTGGTTTCTATGAGACTGATATTAGTCTCTAATCTATTATTATTTTCTGTGATTAGTTGTTTGAAATTTTCATTATTAATTTCTAATTTTCGTGCTAAATTCATTTCTATCTGGCTGATATTTGTTTCTAATTTTCGCGTTAAATTGGTTTCTAATTGACTTATATTTTTATTGTTAGCATCTAGTTTTTCATTATTTTCCGCTACAAATTGTTTAAAATTAGCTTCTTGTTTTTGTTGCATATTCATTATCAAAGCGGTTAACGAATTAAAGTTCATCGTCGTCTCTTCCTTTGAAGCTTCTGCTTGTGCTGTGGCTGTAACAGAATCACCCTGATCAGCCTGGTCCTCTCTATCTGCTAGGTTTTCCCTTGTCTTACTCCTTGTACGCTTGTCCATATTATTATTATTATTGAAAAAATATATATGATAGTGTTATGATTATAGGTTCTATTAGTTTATGTATATTAATTATTCCTATTCTGATGTTTTAGTATTAGTGTTATATTTGCTAATAAATTGTATAAATAAATTCTTATCTCTTCAAATAATTATTATTTTAATCTTTTTGACCTATTCGTTTAGTGTTTATTATACAAACAATATCCCCTTTTTAAAAAAACAAACTTACAAATCCTGTTCCTGGGTACCAGTCAGCATCCTATCACACAAAAATGACCACAAGAAGCAAAATACAACTTACAATTATAAAAATTTTGTATCTTAAATAAATCTAGAAAGAATACAGTTTTTTAAATTTATTCTCTCTCGTTTTATTTTGTATTACGTGTTTGATTGAGCACGTTTTCTAAGCGACACGTTGCGGCGACAATTGATAACGAGCAGCCTCTCGTTAAGCTGGCAATTGATAACGAGCAAGATGCGTAATAAAATAATGTAAACGTTTATGAATATAAAATGCTCAGCTGTGAATAAATGGCTTGTTAGATTTTATATTTATTCGGTGAATTTTACATCTACGAACTAATTACATTGCTCTAAGTAACATATAGATGGGGTTGTTCGAGTTTAGTCTATATGCGCAAGATGCAAAGTTGCCTACTTGCGAATTATTCCATAAATGTAACCTAAAACAGCTGTTCGGATATAAACTTATTAATAAGTATTAATTAATGTGCGTTAATTATCTTCAGGGTCCGGCTAAACTCGAGAACAAAATTGACTCTAGTGTTAGGGCATTGTGATATGTCCAAATTTAAAGTGCGAGTTCGGTGACTACAATCAAACACTACTGATATTTTTAGATTCCTAAATGATAGGTTAATTGTTGTTTATGCTATACTACAAAATAAAACGTCGAGATCAGATTCACGAATAATAACTTTAATGTTCTTAAAATCTCTATTAACAGGTAAGTAATAAGCATTAATTGTTAAGTATAATTTGTATATAAATTTTGTAACGTGATAAATTTTAATATGTTATTAAACTATGATAAATTACGATTAATATTACATGAAATAAATGAAATAGATAAATATAGAAATAATGAAAATAATCTTTAATTAATTAGGAGAATTAAGTCAATAACTTTAATATAACTAGAATGTATGACGTAAAACAAAGAAAAATTAAATTAAAACGTAACTGTATTCTTCCTCTTTAAAAGTAATAAATAACCTAAATCTTATATATCGTATTTAATAATGTATATCTTAACTAATATAAATAATATACTATATTCTTTTTTAAATATGATTGTTTAAATTGTCTTTTCAATATAGATGTGAGATTTTAAAGAATACTTAAGTAATTGGTGCAGGATTCTGGATAAAACGGGATCTCAAAAGGTTTTGGAAAGGCAGGTTTTTCGTCGGCGTTCGAACGGCGTCACCCCGGTCAAAAACACTTTCTAACGAACTGCTTCTCGGCAAACTGCTCTTGGCAATATTTTTGTCACTGGTACACGTACGAACTTGAAATATGTGTCCAACAGGAGCTGGGAATATTGGTAAGATGTTTAACTAATTGGACGTATGAATTTACTTGTGTTTATTGTAATTTTCTTCTTGTTTTTAGTGATACACTCAAAAATACGTCTGGATGCTTTAATGGCGATTTTTCAAGTTACGCTAACCTTCTTTTATTTTTGTTACTTGATTTTAATTTGTTCATCGGTATGTATTCATTTAATCTCGACAATTACTACTCATGAAAATGACAATTCAATAATTTTAAATACATTTACATGTGGTAATAAATATTTACTTAATTTTAAAACTAATATGCATATAATGTGTATGTCAAAAATAATACATTATGCTGTTTTTATTATGGGATATTTTCCCGCGATTGACAATTCAAATTATGTACAGTTATACCTAAATAAATGGCGTCATTAATGATTTATCAATTAAGTTGTTATTTTTTTGTAAATACAAATTATCGAACTGAAAATACTATTACAAATGAAATGTTAGATTATAAATGTGTGAATGTCTTAAAAAAAATAATTAAACTTGCGTATTCAACTTTATTGATTTGACGTGGGAAGAATTCAGTTTTGACATATAATTAACTATTCAATAACTTATTTATATACATTAAGAGATTGTCCTTTTGCTTATTGGGGCATACTTGAGTGTGGGCTTGACCTACCTCAATATATATATATATATATATATATATATATTGATGTAGGTCAAGCCTACACCTAAGAATGCCTCAGTTAGCAAAAGATAGAATTTTAAGGTATATATGTAATCCTTAAAATAATTAAAAAATATTGAAACTGAATTCTTCATATGTAATATCAATAAAGTTGATTTCGCGTATTTAATTGTTTTAAATTCATTCTCATATTTGTTTATTTTTATCTTTTCATTTGCATAAGTCATTTTACTCCGATATCTTGTATTTACAAAGATATTTCAACTTAATTGATTAATAATAAATGACGCCATTTATTTAGGCGACACTGTACTAACTTAAAATAATTACAGCGGGAATTATCCCTACTATAAAACTAGCATTATATACAATTATCAACATTCACACGTCAAACATAAACTATATAATTTATATTAAGCATATGTATATTTAAAATGATTAAATTGTCATTTTCATTATAATAAAACGTCGAGATTATAAATATACATACAGTTGAACGAATCAGAAGTTAGGATTGAGAACAAATGAGAGTTGGCGTCACTAGGAAATTCTCCATTAAAAACACCTCGACGTATTTTAAGTGCCTCTCTGCAAATTAAAAGAAAAAGCATAAAAAAATCTAAGAAAACCATACGTCAAATCTAGTCAAACCTTACCAGTATATCCAGCTCCTGTTTAACGCATTTTGCAAGTCCAGACGGTAACCGGTGTCCAAGAAAACGAAAATTACATTTCACCGGGAAGCCGGCCGTTAGATCGAACAACAAGCGGGGGACGCCATCCGATTGCCCGTTCATACCTGTATCCTGCATTCACGGATCTACCAGCCAAATCCAGAATAATCAAGTCCTGTCCATATCCACATAAGTATTTTTTAATCATCCTACGAGTTTTTTGGAAAATGATAAATTAATCTATTTAAACACATGAAACCAGTATCAAATTAGTTTTAATAATTATAACCTATGTTGCATATTAATATTAATTTAATTAAAACTAAGTCACGAAGAATACAGTTTCCTGTTAAACAATTAAAAGTAGATAATAGAATTATGTTAGCGTTTAGCTTTATTCATGTCACATTTATTTTGTTGTGTTGTTTAACCTAGATTTTATTTCATAGTTATTTAATCACGTGACATGATACATTTTATATATTCCTAATTTAATTAATTTATTCACTTACCTGTTCTCTCTTTGCATTCACTTCATTAAAGTCTTTAATATTAGTCCTTATCTCACTCGTTTTATTTCGTAGTTTTGAATATAAAAATACCATTATTAATTGCATTGGCATCAGCTGATTTTGTATCCTATTTTGTGTCCTATTGCAGTCACCGAACCTACCATTTAAAGGGTATGTTTTTATGCCCAACAACAAGAGTCTAAATTGTTCTTCCTAGCCGGACACATAACACAAACTTTCGCCCACCCAAATATACTTATAAGAAGTTATATACCGGAACAGCTGTTTAGGTTAAGTATACGTCGTTATTAACGATTATGTATCTTCGCATCATACGCATATAATAGATTTAACGTTATACAACCCCATCTATGTGTAACAGTGGATAGCATATTTAATATAGAGATTTATAATTCACATTTTAAAAATTTTAACCTACCAGTTTATTTAAACAGTAAATTTTGCATGTATATTTCATTAAGCCCTTTCGGCTATATTTCAATATATATATATATATATAAGTAGACAAAGAGTCTTTGCCGTTAAAACAAGTATGTAAAATAAAAATTGTTGGGGAATCCGGCAATAAAAACCTTTAGTTAGTCAATTAGAGTCCTTTATTTTTTACCTTATATTTCGCTTGCCTTTCCAGTCGAACGTTGTATATAGCATTCCTTGCAATGAATGCAACAAAGTTTATATAGGTCATACCTCAACTTGGTTAAAAACCAGACTTACCACACATAAGAGCGACGTTCGAACTGGGAAGAGCAGATGTGCTTTGTCCTCACATATGATCAAATACAACCACAACCCAAATTTTGAGAATGTTAAAATCCTCCAGAGAGTTAATAGTTTAAAATGTAGGGAGTTTTTGGAGATGGTTGAGATCAATAATAATCCTCACGCTATGAATTTCAGATCTGACACAAATAATTTAAGCGCAATATATGCCTTTTTACTGACTTTTTCTCATATCAAAAACTCAAGTCATCTAAATACACAGAATATTAACTCTATTGATGTCATTTAACACATTTGTCCTTCCACAATTTTTTCATATGATTATATTTTAATTTTGCAATTTCTTTTTAATTAAGTTTAACCTGTTTGTAGCCTGCACATTATTGAAATTAAGCACGCAACTTTTGAACATCTGTATATATATCGTTAACCTTGACATTGCTTGTTTTTACCTACTGTACTTTTATCATAGGTTTTGCATATACGAGTATGACATTGGTTTCGAAAATTTAATACACTACCTTGTCGACACTTGAATTGTTAAAATGTAATTTAAATCAAGACAAGTAGTTCTTTACTATGTGTGTGTTTCTTTTTAGATGTGTTTGTTGAAAAAATAGTAATTTTTTTAAATGGTTTTAATATGTAAAAACAATAAGCTTTTAAAGTAACAATTTTTAATTAATATAAAGTTTTATTTGTATTACGTGGACTGCTTATTTCTCTATAGGTTTTGTTTTTTTAAAAATGTTATATCTCTCACAAAAAAAATAGTTTCGCTTTTGTAAGTATTAATCTTATAATTAGTAGACTAAATTAGCTAATGTTGTATTTTCTTTTGATTAAAGTGACCTCTGATGAAGCTCTAAATCTACAGAGCGAAATATAAGGTAAAAAAAATAAAGGACTCTAATTGACTAACTAAAGGTTTTTATTGCCGGATTCCCCAACAATTTTTATTTTATATATATATATATATATATATATATATATATATATATATATTGATATAATACCGCTTGGTCTTAAATGAAGAGTTACAATGAAGAACTATGTAAAATAAATATAAATAAAAAATTGCAGTGAAGCTGTAATTCTAAAATTGGCCTCACGTTGTTGGTGCCAAGTGATATAATACAGATATAGCTTGTATATTTAAATAGGCATCACGTTGGTTCGACAAATAATGAACTTCTGTTACCTGCTCCTATGTTGGTTCACCAAATGATAAACTTAATTTATTTTGAATAGATTAGTTGGGCGCCTTATAAATGTGATAAACTATCACAAACTACGCTATCTCTGCATTACTTCGCCAACTAGGTTCAGGGTGCATGAAAACTGTATGAATATAGTTAACTTAAATAATATATCTCAAGCTCTTCGCGAGTGATTGGTTGCTGCTTCCTTATTAGTTATTCAAATATACAATAGTCTAAAGAAATAACTCCTACAACTAAATCTACACTAATAAAAGATTCATATAAATATAAAAATAAAATATTTATTGAATGAAAAATAGGAAACTGTAATAAAATCAACAAATATAGTGGATAATGTTAAGTTTATGAACTAAATATGTGTGACAACAAGGTGTTAAATAGAAAAGGTTATGTGTGTAACGTTATAATAAACATATGGACTAAATTACAAAGGATATCTTTAATAAATAGGTGAGTAACTTTTAAATTAATAGTACTAAGTAAAATTGGTATTTAATTTAGTAAAAATTTGAGTATAGGATGTTTTATGATCAAGGTAAAAAATTCTAGAATCTTTATTTATATGTATTGATTTAATATTTTTAAAATAAATGCTAAAGACGATATATTTTTAATCAGTATTAATAGTAAACCTGTTGTACTGATTTGTAGATTACAAGCTTCAATGTTGATGAGTCTTGACGATGTACATTGTCCGATCGCTATCCAAAGTTCTGGCGGCGTGTGCGGCGGGTTATAGGTGACGCTCTGGAAATATTTCCTCGGACTTGGTTCGAAACGGCTTGTATCTCCCTGCGGCCTTGTATTACTGCTGGATACGAGGTATTGACTTGAATTGACGAGAATCCGATCAGTAAATGGTCTGTAATTCTTTCTTGGTTGGATATCTCGGGAATTTAGTGTAATTGTAGATGATATTTTAACAGTGACGCTTGATTATGCGTTTATACGTAGAAGTCTGATTATCTGTTTGAATTTCACTAGTTATCTATATCAGTATTTATGCAGGATGTTTTTAATAACTTTTTGATGAATACACGTTTAAATTAATGATATTTGAGAATTTCTAGGAGTAGATCAAAAAAATGCGTCTATTACTTTTATTAATTTTGCAAAAGATGATGCCGATAGCGACTGTTTTTTTATCAAAGCCTAGTTATCTTATATGCCAAAAAGTCTCGAAGTTTTGCCTTTTTAAACTACTTTCTTAGACAAAAATTAACTATTTTTAAAATTTTTTCTAAATTAAAATATTTTTCAACAAATTCTAAAGTAAGTTTTATATAAATCTTAATGCTTATTTTTGTGTACTGCGCACGATAAATATTTACATTACGGGTTAATTTTCCTTGTCAATTAGTTGGCGTGTTTTACTGGCGTCGATATAAAGTATAGATGTATATAAATTAAATATCGGTGATTTCGCGCTAAAATTTGAATTATGAATATGAAATAATAAAAATGAAATAGATGAAAGAAATAGAAATATAATAATTTTAAGACTGTAATATTATCGTTATATTAATTCGTATACATTTCGACACTACTAAAACTTGATAACACCGTTTATATAACCTTTTTATGTTAATTTTCTAAATTGAGTATTTTATATTTCCCATTTTTGGTGCTGATCAAAGGGTATGTCTTGCATCACAACAATATATATATATTGTAGTAAACCCCGAAAGCAATGTGGAAGAAATGATACCACAACAGTATGAGGTCCCACGTTTAGTCGGCTACAAAATGTAGAATGTGGAAATTTACTACATTCAGGAAAATTAATGACATATAAACATTTTTAAACACATTTTTGAGTGTGGACAATTGCAAGTGGCTATCTCGGAAACATCGGACATGGGAGACTCTTAGAAATTAATTATATATTTCAGGCGTGTGAATTGGTCCGTTTTACAAAGCTGCGGCAATAAACATACACAAAAAAAACCTTTATTAATTCTATCAATTTGAAAAGCATATTTATCGATTACTTATACCGTTTGTCATACAAGCTGACATCTATCTCAGTGTAGAAAGAACTCACTGTGTGAAATCATCAAGGTTTAGATCTATTCTAAAATAGGTAGACAAAAAAGAAAACCCTTCAACATATATTGACGGTTAAGAATAAAAATAAAACTTCTTCTTCAACAAAACAATATAAAATATTTATTTAAAGTCCCAGAATGCTAAAAAAAGGTAACAAATACAGTAGTTGGATATGGAATACCTTAACAGGTCGGTATTTGTTTGCAAAAACTTTTACTAAAAATACTAATTATACTACTATAACCTAAGTTAAATTGATTCTTGCAGGAAATGTAAAAGAAAAACAAAAAAATGTTAGATTGTTTGTTTCAAAGGAAATATAAATTATAAAAACACTAAATGCAAGAAACAAAAACTTTATAATGCAACAGTGATAGCAGTGATAATCGAAGTGTTCGGAGAAGGAATAACCTTGATGAGGTAATTCACATCTAAATTGACCCAAATAAATGATAATAGTTCTTGAATGGACTGTAAACTTTAAATTAGTATTAAGAATAACCCAATTGATATATGGGGAAACGTATTCTGAATAGTTTCCTAGTATCATTCAGTTATGACTATTTGACAAGGTTTATCGATTTACTTTAAAATAACTACCAAATGATTTTTCTTTTGTGAGTGTAATTTAATGTACCTTCTAAATCGGGATGCAAAATTAAGTCCGGATAAAAGGAAGGATCTTGGTGTATTTCTTTGAAGATTACTGGAAACAGGAAAAATCTCTCTCGGATCTTCTAAATTAGGACCAGGAATGACTTTTAATTAAATGAACGGTATAGATAGGATGCTCTATAGATAGGAATTCTTCGGAATTGTTACAATATTGAGTAAATCTTCTAGGATTTCTTAAAAAAACTGGTCTTGATTAAGGACAGGAAGTACAGGAAAATTAATCTTCTTCTTTAAGTACCAAAATAAGGTAATCTTCTTGATAAATCGTGTTTTAAATTTTAGTCTCAGTAGACGCCATATTGAATTTATAAATTTAAAATGATGCTTTTGATGATAATTTATTATATTCTTTGTTTACGCCTGTAATAACGCAATGCAGTTATGTGTATGCAAACACTCTCAATGAGGCCACAGCCTCGAGCCCGTAATACAAATGTAACGTGTTTTACAAATACGACCTCGCTAACGCGTGGTGTTTGCAAACACAAACTATATGTCAGGGTTTGTAGTATATTCATAAGAAGTACAAGGATCACCTGGGATATATATAACGAGAGTAATGCAAGTGAGAGTATTCAGTCTTATTCAGAGTCAGATTCTTATTCAGAATCATGTCCACTTTCATACTCTCTTTCTGATAGACAGTAACAGTCTTAATGATAGTTAGTTTATAATGTATATAATTGTTATCCAGTTTATAAGTGTTATATATTAAATTATAAGATGTTACCCTAACTTTGTGAGTATCATTCTTTGCGTTAAGTCGCCCTACCTGCTATCAAGTGTGGCCACCCCACGGCCCACATTACATGGCGATTCTGCCTACCTACGGCTTAGGACCATTCTGCCAGTCGAGTAAGACTGCAGGGAACATGTAGGAAGCCGGAACGGACCAGGGAAGGAAAAACCTACAATTTAGCAGGTCAAAATCAAGAAATGGGCAATTACGCGACGAAGGAAGAGGTAATCATCGCTGGCAATGACGCCAACATAAAAAACAACGTAGACACCATCGACATCCTCGGCGTAGTGGCATTCGTGGGAGTTATGGTAATATTAACGTCCTGCTGCTGCTACGGTGTATACCGGCACGTGAACAAGAGGATGACGAAGGCCCTCTCCGCTCAGGTTCAACTGGAGTTCCACCGAAGCCAGGAGAAGGTCTAGTCTAACACCCATGTCCGCCCCCGACCAATTCACACAGATATACGAAGAAGTGAAGGTATTTTTTAGTAATTTAAGGAAAGACAATGTTAGTAATAAGAGTGATATTAACGTAATTAAGCGCAAACAAGCGCTAATAGACAATTTTAATCTTAGATTGTGTGAAATAAGGGACAGTTTTAATAAGGTAGCACATAGCTTAAGTACCCGGGAGGCAACTAAAAATTGTATTAAAGACATTACCGCGACGTTAGATGAGGCTACCGAAATTTTAAATAACAGATTAAGTAATTTAAATGTAACAATTGGCAACATGGCTGAAAATTTCGATTTACGGACTGCCTCAAGTTTATTACCTGTAATGAACGGTAAAGAAGAAGTAACTCTGCAACTTATAGATTCGATCGAATTATATGACGCATTGTTAGATAACGCCGGAAAGGAAAGTTTAACCAAATACGTCCTAAAAACACGGTTATCCCCTAAAGCGAAATTAAGGTTACTCAAAACATACCCCAACAATGCCGCTTTAATTACAGACTTAAAACGCTATTTCATTACGAAAAAATCGGTCGCAGCATTAACGTCACAATTATACAATGTGAAACAGGGCGCGAAAACAATAAACGAATACGGCGAGACAGTAGAAGATCTGCTCGCACAATTATCAATCACGCAAGCAGGCGATGACGACACGCTAGTAGATAAATTTCGTTCCGCAAATGAACAAATTGCAGTTAATACATTTGCTAATGGACTTCGCGACCCCAACATAAAATTATTAATAAAAGCTCGCAACCCTAGCACATTAAGCGACGCGATTCAAGAGGCTTCAAACGAACAGATACTCAACCCCGCAAGCAATACAATTTATCATTTCTCAAGAAAAGCTACGTTTAATAATTCAAAACCAACGTTTAATCATGCGCAAGCCAAAGACAATCGGTATCGAAGATGTAGGCACACTAACAACGATAATAAACGAAGAAATTTTCAACATGACAATACACATAGCAATTACAATCAAAATTATAGAAAGAAATTTGTAAGACGCGACAAACGCGATAACCGCGACAGAGTATTCGCTGTATCATCAAACGCGACCCAGCCCGACGATAATAAAGATAATCAATTTTTTCGAAGAATAGTCAACTAAAAACAGATTCCAGTCAACACCTTTTTAACCTCGACGGTTTAACATATATTAATTCATATTTCAATAATAAAGACAATCTATTTCTAGTTGACACAGGTGCTTCGATAAGTGTTATATTTTTAAATGCTAATTATACAAACATAATTGTTGATAAAACACAGAAGGTAAACATAATCGGCATCAACGGCGAAACAAAAACAAACGGATCAGCATTCATTACGCTAAAGTTAGGCGAGGCCAAGGTCAAGCACGAGTTTGCAGTGCTAGACAATGTAAACAGTAACAAATTTATAGGTATCATCGGTTCTGACATGCTTGCCAAATACAACACCGTTATAGACTACGAGAAATATAATATTACGTTTTCAATTGAAGGTCAGCAATTACATTACCAATGCATTCCGACGAAAACACGGTTGTTAATATTCCGCCTCGTTGCGAAATAATCAAATATTTTAAAGTAAGTACATGTAGCGATTGTGTAGTTTCACAGAAGGAAGCTGCCCCAGGTATATTTATAACAGGATCTGTTGTCACCCCGAAGAATGGGTTAGTGCCCGTACGTATACTGAATACAAGAGATAGCGACGCGACATTGAAGAACTTTGCTCCTACGGTAACAGACCTTGATAAATACAACGTCTGCAGTTTCAAGTGTAATGACACTAAATCAGTCGAACGCGTCGACAAAGTTTTACAAACAGTAAATACCTCACATCTAAACAAAGAAGAAAACATTACGATGCAAAAAATTATCGCTAAGTATTGCGACGTGTTTTTCCTTGATTCAGACAAACTTACGCACACGAACATATACAGGGGAGACATACAGGTTAACCCGCAGATAAATCCGATATATTCTAAACCCTATCGATTGCCACATTCGCAAAAACATGAGATCGACAGACAAGTAGAGAAACTTTTGTCCGATGGCATTATAGAAAAGGCAAAGTCACCGTGGTCATCTCCATTACTATTAGTTCCCAAGAAAAAGGATAAGGACGGAAACCGGAAGTGGAGGATAGTGATCGACTACCGCCTGTTAAATAAGCAGATAGTCGATGACAAATTCCCACTGCCATCAATCAACGAGATCTTAGACTCGCTTTCAGGCGCAGTCTATTTTTCTCATTTAGATTTGGCCCAAGGCTATCACCAGATAGAATTAGAGCCCAAAAGCCGTCCCTACACAGCATTTACTACCGGCAAAGATCAATATCAAATGTGTCGACTTCCAATGGGACTAAAAACGAGTAGTAGCGCTTTTTCTAGAGCCATGACAATAGCAATGTCAGGACTTAATTATGAACAATGTTTCATATATCTCGACGATCTCATAGTTTTCGGCAACAATCTCCGACAACACAATCTGAATTTAGTTAGAGTACTGGAACGGCTAAGAAAGGTTAATCTTAAACTTAACCCAGGCAAATGCGATTTTTTACGAAAGGAAATTTTATATTTGGGACACGTCATTTCGGCTGAAGGAGTCTCACCTGACCCTTCCAACGTAAAAGCCTTAATGGAATACACGGTTCCTAAGAACGCAAAAGACGTAAAACGATTCGTCGCATTCGCCAACTATTATAGACGTTTCATTCCAAATTTTGCCAACATCGTGAATCCTTTGAACAACCTTACAAGGAAAAATGTGATTTTTACATGGTCCGATGTGGAACAAAAGGCATTTGAAAAGCTCAAGCTAGCCCTTCAGACACCACCAGTTTTGCAATATCCAGATTTCGATGCAGATAATATGTTTACTTTAAAAACAGACGCATCCGGCTACTCAATTGGTGCAGTGCTATCCAACGGCAACGACAGGCCAATCGCTTATGCCAGTCGATCCTTAAACAAAGCGGAAAGGAACTACTGCACAATTGAAAAAGAGTTATTAGCCGTGGTTTGGGCAGTGAAGCATTTCAGGCCTTACTTATATGGTCGAAAATTCAAGATCTTTACAGATCATAGGCCATTAGTATATTTGTTTGGAATGACCAACCCGTCTAGCCGTCTTACGAAATTCAGATTAGTGTTAGAGGAATACGATTTTATCATCAATTACGTTAAGGGTTCGGAGAACGTAGTTGCAGACGCCTTATCACGGATAGAGATAGATTCCAACGACTTGAAGAAGGTTAGTAATGGGATTAATGACAGCGTTTTTGTTACGACTAGGGCCCAGTCAAGACAGACAGCTGCCGATTGCACCATTACGAAACCAGTAGTCACAGATTCCACCGGCTCCAGGGCAGATCACCCCGGGGTTGTGGAACTGTTGAAAAGGCCAGCGGGATCTATTGAACTTCGAGTGATAGACAAGGCAAGCTTCAATTCCCTCCAACGTCGTAACGGAACAAGCATGCGTTCCAAGGAAATATTCCTATACGACGAAGATGCTCTCACAATTTTTATGAAGGAGACTGTAGCTACAATAAGTCCTCAGCAGTACATGCGCTTATTGGCTACACTCCAGGAGTTCTGCCCAGGACACGACATACAGGAAATATGTATAGTCAAAGACAATTCCAGAAACAGCGACTTCCTGAGAAATTTTATTCCATGGAAGAAGAGAGAGCCAAACGATTTAAAAATAAACGTAATAGGAGGAGTAGTAAGAATTGAAGACTACGAAACACAGCAACTAATCATCAACGATTATCACATGCTACGTACAGGAGGACACGGAGGAGTAAACCGAACATTTAACCAGATCAAAAGGTTTTACTATTGGCCAAAACTAAAGCACGACATCGAATCATTCGTGAAACGGTGTAGTGATTGCCAAAAACAAGCACTCAATACCAAACAAAGAACCAATCAAGGTAACGACCACATCGTCATACGCTTTCCAAAAGATTTTTGTAGATCTAGTAGGTCCATTGAACCAAGACCACGAGGAAAACAAGTACATCTTGACGCTCCAATGCGAACTAACGAAATTCGTGGAGGCATATCCTATCCAAAGCAAAGAAGCTGCCACAGTAGCCAGAGCCCTGGTCGAGAATTTTATATTAAGATACGCTATTCCCGAACAGATAGCTTCCGACCAAGGAACAGAGTTTATGGCTGCAGTTTTCAAGGAAACTTGCTCACTGCTAGGAATACAGCAATTGAGATCAACTGCTTACCACCACGAAACGTTAGGCGCATTAGAGAATACACATAAGAATCTCGGAGCGTATCTACGAATTCAATTAGATAACCATAAAGACAATTGGTCGACTTGGATACCTTATTGGTGCTTTGCATTTAATAACACAGTGCATACTGAAACCAAATATACACCTCATGAGTTAGTTTTCGGTAAACACAATCCCCTACCTTCATCGTTAACGAACGCGATAGAGCCACTATTCAATTTTGAAAATTACGCCGCAGAAATGAAATACAGACTCCAGACAGCCCTGCACGATGCGAAACATAATTTGAGCCTATCGAAAGTTAAGAGACAAGAAAAGTTAAATAGGAATCGCAGGCCCACGCACTTTTGTGTCGGCGATCAGGTTTTATTAAAAAACGAAGCAGGGAATAAACTTGAGTCACTGTATAACGGCCCCTTTATAGTAACTGGAACAGACAAGCCACCAAACATAACAATTTGCATAAACGGTAAAGACACCGAAATACACAAAAACCGCCTTAAGCATTATCACGCCTAGAAACAAATACAAATATGTCAGTTAGTACAATTGTTAAAATAAGTGTAAATATGTTAGGAAATAAGAAACTTGTATACATGTAATAAATAAGCAACTACTTTTAAGGTTAATAGTATATGTCATATTTATAGTGTTCACCATATTATAGGAATAAGAAAGGTAAAGATTTTAATGAAAGAAAAACAAACACCTCAGCGTTATTTTTCTTAACCCCAAGAAGGGTGGTGTAATAACGCAATGCAGTTATGTGTATGCAAACACTCTCAATGAGGCCACAGCCTCGAGCCCGTAATACAAATGTAACGTGTTTTACAAATACGACCTCGCTAACGCGTGGTGTTTGCAAACACAAACTATATGTCAGGGTTTGTAGTATATTCATAAGAAGTACAAGGATCACCTGGGATATATATAACGAGAGTAATGCAAGTGAGAGTATTCAGTCTTATTCAGAGTCAGATTCTTATTCAGAATCATGTCCACTTTCATACTCTCTTTCTGATAGACAGTAACAGTCTTAATGATAGTTAGTTTATAATGTATATAATTGTTATCCAGTTTATAAGTGTTATATATTAAATTATAAGATGTTACCCTAACTTTGTGAGTATCATTCTTTGCGTTAAGTCGCCCTACCTGCTATCAAGTGTGGCCACCCCACGGCCCACATTACACGCCGTTCAAATCACTTTTAATAGATAAATTAAACTTAACGCAATTTTTTAAATATATTTTTAAAGTACTTTAAGTCGTTGTAATTTTCTAAGTCTCTATTCTTAAAAGATGCGGACTAAGAACAATGCTGTTATTTTACGAAAAATGGTGACCGTATCCGATGAGCTTCATACAACGACTCCCTTTAGACGCCGATAAAAAACAAAAACGTCCCCTTGAAATCTTCTTCACATCTTCTCATTGGTTTGTTTGAACAACGGAAATGATAATCAAATTTATAATTTGATTACATATTCAAATTGGTATCCATTACAATTTCCTTCAGAATTAATTACATACAACTAATTACATATTTAAATTTGGATATTAAAACTATTCAAAATACTATATTTATATTTCCTTTGATTTTCCTTTAATTATTTTTAGTGTTAATTAAGTATTTAATAATAATTTTTTTTTTAATTTTCAAAATTTTATTTAGTTTTAAATTAACTAAATTAAAATATATTGTTTGAGGTAATTTGCCTCACAACAATATATATATATATATATATATATAGTACAATAAGGTTTAACGGTCTATAAGAAAAAGCTTTTTGAGTGCATTATATAATGCCGTAGTTAATACTTGATGATAAAAAAAAAGCAACGTGTCCAAGAATAATAAAATAAGTTAGTCATAAATCTTCATAACGAAAACAATTTTCGAGAAGAGGTGTGATACTACATCCCTCATCCAAGGGTTGCTCATAATTTGCAATTCTTAAGGGTACCTTTAACATTCTCCACAATAAAGCATTTATTATTATTAATTATTCCATGCATAAATATTCAACGACGACTTAAAGTTGTTCCTTATTAATTCGCTTAAAATATTATCTGAAGAGAGCCTGAAATCACGAGATTTATGCACAAACTACGTATTCGTGAGTGTATTTAACTAATTTGCATATATATTGGCGCTGAAATTTATGTCGTGTTATTGTTATGCACGCTGATTATCCTCCACATTAAACTCATTTTCTCTCTGCGTGTGTATGTATAAATTGGTTTGCTTATCTTGTATATTGTGTCAGTAAATAAATGTCTAATGTTAAAAAGTTAATGATGTAAAGTATTTATATACAATTTAAGACTTAGTTATGGGACCGTATAAATAATGTGTCACAAATACTGCTCAAAATGTTAGGTAAGACTCTAATGCAAATAAAAACTAGTTAACATTAAAAAAAGCATAACAAGAAAGTCTTTGATTTAATACTACTTACATCTTTCGTTTAATTTAATTTTCGTAATAGGATTTTCTTTACTAAGCATATTGGCTTGTTTTAAAATTACCGCAAATGTAATCTTTATAATATTAATCACTGCCGTTATAGTACTTACTCTAGTGAATACGAGTTCTATAATAAACTGGCCAATTAAATTAAGTATTTATGAAGTTATAATTTCTTTAAGGCAGGTTAACACTCGTCGTACAGATTAATAATAATAATATGTAATAATAACAATATTGCTTAATTGTCCAACAGTATGGTATATAAATACTAGTTACAGTTAGTCCAATACGAAGCTATGAGATCATACTTACATATTACAAAAAGAACTATCTTGTAATAATATAAAAAAAATAAAAATAATAACAAAAACATGTAATTATTACAAAATGGTCGAAAAATATATCCCCATACCGACGATCAGCGAAGCGGCCATATTAATAGAGAGAGTAGACGGTCTCAGCCGATTCTGGAACCTTCTCGGAGTGACCTTGACCTTGGAAGTAGGTTAGGCCAAGGTCACTCCGAGGAGGTTCCAGAATCGGCTGAGGCGGAGGGAGGTTGCAACACCAAGGTCACAGAGGAGGTTCTAGAAAGAAAAGGTCGGCTGAGGTAGGGATAGATGACCTTGACATTGAAATGATCTTGACCTTGAAACGACCTCAAGAAAACCTTGACCTCGGCCCAAGGATGGCCTTAACCTTGAGACGGCCTTGACCTTGAGATGGCCCTAACATTGAGATGACCTTGACCATGAACTGACATTGACCTTGAAAGAACCTTGACCTTGAGAAGCTATCGAGGTAGGGAATCAATCGCTAATCTATTAATACCGAAGGGATCTGTATTTCTCATTATAAGTTACAATAGTTACAATAGTTGCATATACCGGATGTATTATGAAAAACCTTTGGGGCTATAGCTTTCTTATATTTTATCTGATTTTAATGAATGATATGTCGAACTAAATCGTTTTTAAAGCACTGTAACCTGTATTTAAAAAAAAAAAATTTGACATTTCTTTTTTGACAGACAGTAGTCAATTTTTTTAAAAAATTGTACTACATATTTTTTTTTTACTTATTCTAATAAACATTTATTTCCTGAAGACACCTCCATTAAATTGAGTGACAAATTTATTATTATTAAAAAAAAACTACTAAATTTACAGAAATCAAGCTATCATATATTTTAATGAATTAAATGTTCGAAATTGGCCCCATTTTGTTCCAGACACATTTGACACCTTCTATTAACTCCAACTGCTGCGTTTAATATAAGATTTGGTGGTATTTCATGACATACTTGTACTATCCTTCTTACTAAATCATCTCTGGTATCAGGTGGAGTCAAATAGACATGATCTTGAATGTAAGACCACAGAAAGAAATCCAGTGGATTCAGATCTGACGATCTAGCAGGCCATCGAATAGGTCCGTAAGTGCCCATCCATCTGACGCCAAAATAATTATTTAGAAAATCAGTATTCATTCGTGCATTATGGGGTGTGGCATCGTCCTGTTGGAACACCACCCTGTTTAACTCAGCAAGTGGCAACTCATCTAAATAATCGCCTAATTCATTGCGTAACAAATTATTGTACTTTTCTTGGTTTAGATTACCCTCCACAAAAAAGGCCCTACTACTCTATCGCCTAAAATGCCACACCATACATTTACACTGAAACGATTTTGAAAATTGTGTTGCATCACAACATGGTTATTTTCAGTGCTCCAATGGCGATGATTATTTCTGTTGAATACACCATTTTTCCCAAAAGTGCATTCATCTGACCACAACACACGATGATAAAAAATTGGATCTTCCCTTAGTTTATTCATGAAAACGGTGCTGAATTGACCCTTCGTTGAGGGTCGTTTTCACCGAGAGCATGCACCTTCCGTGGTTTATAAGGAAAGAACTTGTGCTTCTTCAGAATGTACTGAACTGTAGAATGTGATACCTGCATGTAGTGAGCAATTTCTCGCGTAGACGTATTAGGGTTTTCTTCCACATAGAGCAAGACACTTAATTCTAAATTTTGATCTTGAATTACACGTGCGTTTATTTTCGGTTTTTTGAATGATCCAAAATTTCGTAAATTTCGAACGAGCCTTCCAAACTTATCGGCACTTGGACGCATTCTGTCAGGAAAACGATTTCCATAAAGTCGCAAAGCAGCTGCAGAATTTGTTCCGCATTCAAAATATGCTTGAATCGCATCCACACATTCGCCATTATCCATTTCAATAACAAAATTTAGAAATAAATCGTTGAAAATGTTATAATGAATGTGTGACTGACAGATGTCACAGCTCTCTTCGAAAATTTGGAATGCACTTTTATCGTTCAATATGACTGCTTGATTTTTTAATTTTTAAAATAGACACTGTAAATGTTGGTTTGTAATCCTTTATGGGCTATATAGTATTGAATGAAAGTGATTTTAAAAGGTACACACATTTGCTGGTAATAAAATGAAATAGAGTATTTTAAATGCATTTAAGAAATCTCTGTGTTCGGAGAAACCAGAATAAATCAAATTAAAAAAATCGAAAAAAAAACCTTCAATTTCTTGATTTTTTTTCATACAAGGATATCGTTGTTTACAGTTTCATATTCAGAAAAAGTAATATATTTGAATAAGGAAAAGAAAAAGTATAGTGCAATTTAAAAAAAACACAGTCTGCCAAAAACAAAGTGTAAAAAAAAATTCAAAGCGGATCACGTTACGGTGTTTTTAAAACGATTTAGTTCGACGTATAATTTATTACATTCGGATAAAAAATAAAAAAGTTACAGCACGAAAGGTTTTTCATAATACACCCGGTATAAGAGAATATGTGTTATTTGAATTTTGAAATAGTAACAACAAATAGTTACATAAATACCTGATGAAGACGAAGATGAGTGTAGTGAGGAGGAGTGTAGTGATGAGGAGAGTAGTGATGAGGCAGATATCGAGATTGAAATACATATATTCAATCAAAACATAATAGATGAGGATAGTGAGAAGGAGGGTAATGAAGAGGATGGATATTGAAATTGAAATAGATGTATTCGATCAAGACTCAATGATTTTAGAGGAGGAAGAAATAAATACAAGTTCAGAATGTAATATGATATAATTATTCTTTCGAAATGTTTTCTTTTCTAAATATAATTTTTTACCTTGATTGTATATAAGACGATGGTTGTTCCATTCCAGCATTAGTCGAGTAGGTGCACTTAAGGTGTTTAATATGTATAAATTCAGTGTGAAATAGTGTTAAAATGTTCGATTGTGTGTTTTGTGGGAAAACATTTACTCGAGCTGATTATAGAAATCGACACTTGTTAAGTTCTTGTAAGGGAAATAGAAGGAAATCTGAGAATAATCCAGGTAATTTTGTGCAATGTGAAACATGCGGCGTCGATGTGGAAAACAATTGTTATACGGCACATATACGCAGTACCTTACATCGAAATAAAACATTTGTTGTTGTCGATGATGGTGTAATGAAAAATGTTGGAGCATTTGGTGATAGAATAGTAAGCTACCAAATATGTGATCATTCATCTCGTGTATACATCGATGTGGATGAATTTGCAAATAATATTAGGGAGAAAGTTTTATCACTTGTGGATAGTACTTTAGCTGTACATACCTCAATGAAGGTGAATTTGGAACTATATGGTTTATATTTTTTACTATGGACAGAAAATGCAGAAATAAAATCCTTCAATTCCAAAAATAAAGTTATAACTCAAGGAAGTAATTTATATGGTATATATGCGGATTTCATGGATGAAATTAAGAATAAAATGAGTGAATTCCAAGAGCGTGATTCAGGTAAATTAAGATTTTCTTAAAGTTCGATTAATTATTAATTATTTTAGGTTGGACATTGAGTAATGTATTATATTTGGAAATTAATATAAACAAATATAATACAATGAGAGGTTCCAGTTATGTAAACTTGCCACCAACAATAAAAAAAGAAAGCCATAATAAATATTCAAAATAGCGACGATGAGTGTGTTGCTTAGGCCATCACTTCTGCTTTAAGGGAACCAACAGGATTGCCGCAAAGAGTTTCTTCATATCCACGTTATACCACTGTAACTGATTTTAGCAGTTGTTCTTTTCCAACAAATTTAAAAGATATTGCTAATTTTGAACAGATTAATAATATATCTCTCAACGTATATGGTTTAGAGCAAGTATTTGAAAATAAAATAAGATCACAAGATGTGGTGGGCCCATTATATTTCACAAAGAGGAGGAAATCTATTCATTTAAATTTATTACTCCATAGTGGTGAAAATGAAAATACATATTATTGTTGGATAAAGAATTCATCACGACTAGTTTCTTCACAGAAATCGTTATCAGGACACCAAAAATACATATGTGAAGGTTGTTCAACTTTCTTTACTTCTGAAGGAAAATTACATAGACATGAAAATGAAGACTGTGAGCAGGTGAAGGCAGTGTTTCCCAATAAAGAACTGAAAATAAATAAGTATGGTAAAGAATTACCAGGAAATATACTAAAATTTGAAAAGCAACTTAGGCTTCCTTTGGTAGTTTATGCAGAATTTGAGGCTATATTGAAACCTTTTGATACATCAGAATTAGATCCCTCGAAATCTTACAATGTGAAATGTTTCCAGCATGAGCTACATTCATTCGCTTATTATGTGAAATGTAGTTCCGACAAAAATGTTAGTAAAATGCGAGTATATCGAGGTCAACATCAGCTACAACCTTTGTGAAAGAGTTAGAAACTGATGTGAAATTTGCCTATAAACATTATTTAAGTAAAGAGGTAGAAATGAAACCTTTAACTGATGAGGAGCGTGATAACTATAATCAAGCGACAGTGTGTTATATTTGCGATAAAACAATTGAAGTCCATGGAGCAAAAGTTCGTGACCATCATCACATCACTGGATTATATAGAGGTGCAGCGCATATAAAGAACCCCGATATATACCTATTATTTTGCCCAATTTATCTAATTATGATACACACTTATTCGTAAAAGCGTTAGCGCTCGAAAAAGAGTACGTTGATGTTATTGCACAAAATTAAAAAAAGTATGTATCGTTTTCTAAGAAAGTGCACGTGGAAGATATAATAGACTGTAATTTTAAGAAAAGACACGTATTTTATAAGCTAAGATTCATTATGATTTCTGAATTATTCATTGACAAAATTATCATCTTATTTAGAAGATGAGCAGTGTAAAGAAGTTAGTAAATATTACAGTGGTGAAAAATTCGAACTCATGCGCAAAAAAGGCGTATTCCCATACAACTATGTTACTTCTCATGAAATTGTATCCTTTGCTGGATTACCAAAGAAGCAGTGTTTTCATGATATATTATCAGATTATGATATAAGCGATGAAGACTATTGTAGAGCTCAAAGAGTTTGAGATTTATTTGAAACATTAGGGGACTAATAGCGATGTTTTCGAAAATTTTCGGAATATCTGTCTGGAGAATTATAAACTAGACCCTGCACATTATTACATATCCCCGGGATTGAGCTTGGATGCTATATTGCGTATGACCGGTGTAAGTTGGGAATTATTAGCAGATACTGACATTTTTCATATTTTTTTAAAAGGTATACGTGGAGGTGTGAGCATGTTTTGTAAAAGAATGGAACAGCCAACAATAAATACTTATCAGATTTCGATTCATCAGAAGCTGTGAAATATATTTTATACATGGATGCTACGAGTTTGTATGGTCATACCATGTCCTCTTCTTCACCATGTGGTGACTTTGAGTGGTTAACGAATGAAGATTTATTGACGATGGATGTATAAACCTTGGAGGATGATGGAGATTATGGATATGTATTTGAAGTAGATCTAGAATATCCGGCACGCGTTCACGATCTGCACAATGACTTCCCATTTTGCCCCGAACATGTTATTTTACCTAATTACAAGTATGGTAAATTGATCCCAAACCTTACAGATAAATCAAATTATGTCATACATCACTTAACATTGAGACAATGTGTTAGGAATGGTTTGGTATTAAAGCGAATTCGACGAGGTATTCGATTTAAAAAATATATATCGATTTTAATACTGTAAAACGAAATGGATCAAGCAATGAGTTTTTCAAACAATTTTATAAACTAATGGTGAACAGCATCTTTGGCAAAACCATGGAAAATGTAGAAAATCGTGTTAATATAAGATTGATTTCCCATTGGGAAACCATTCAGAAAAAACTTGGAGCTGAGGCATATATCGCAAAACCAAGTTTTAAATCTTGCAAGGTATTTAGCTATTCTCTTACAGTAATTGAATTATGCAAGGTCCGTGTAGATTATGTAAAACCCATATATGTAGGGTTTACGATTTTTGAACTTGCTAAGTGGGTAATGTATAATTTTTTCTATGACTTCATAAAACCTTTATATGTTCTAGACGTTTCATTACTATATACAGACACTGATTCGTTGATAGTAAGTCTGCAAAATTATAACGTATATAATGACATAAAGCAAAATTTAGAAATGTTTGATACATCGAATTACACTGAGGATAATATACAGGGAATACCCCCGAGTTTGCCTAGATTGGGAAAAATTAAAGATGAATACGCGGGTGATATTATCGAATGCTTCTATGGAACAGGTGCTAAAGCTTATTGTCTTAAATGAGTCAATAGGACTGTTAAAAAATCTAAGGTAGTAAGAAAATTTGTCATTGATAAGAATTTATCGGTAACCGGTTATAAGAATGTTGTGGAAAATGGAGGACACATAATGAGGAAAATGTTCATATTTCGTTCTGAGTTACAAACAATTTATACTGAATTGAGAAATAAAGTAGCTTTATCATTTAAGGATGATAAGCGATCTATCCTTTCCGATAAATGTACTACGTTGGCGTGGGGTCACCATAAAATAGAAGAGATTGCACGGGAAGAAAACTTGCGAACTATACTTTTAGAGTTGGAAGACATGTGTGAGATAGGTTAGAGGATTCTACCAGTGGAAATATTTGTTGTTTTTCTAAAAGTATTGCATGTATTTTGTTTGTTTTGTAAATGTCAGCATCTACTTCTGTAAAATTTATATAACTTATATTATTGAATAAAAAACATTTCGAACATATTTGGTACTGTTTTGTATCTTAAGTACAACTCCCTTCCTACAAAACATTATTCTTGGAAATCCATGATTTGTGTGATAAAGGCATTCCAAGCCATTTTACGAGAACTTTACCATTCTGTCTTCGTAAAACATTTTCTACAAGAAGGTTGTTTCACTTTTGAGAGTTCCGATTCGTAAAACCCACCTAAAATATTTTCTTTTTTTGAATCAGATAATATAACAGTTGTTCCACAAGGACTACGTACAGCTTTTGATTTTGGTACAACTTTAACAGGAACAGCCACATCTGAACATGTTTCAATTGGCTGTTCTGGTATTGGTTTAAATAAAAAAGTGTATAGTCGTCATGGTACATATAATAGCGATCCAGCAACACCAATGAAAAGTACTGGTGTAAATTACTTTAATGGAGAATTATTTATAAAGAAATTGTATGGTACTAGAGATTTTGATGCTAATCAATTAGGAGATAGAGATACGTTTTGGGGAAGGTGTTTTGGACTTTCCTTATAGCGAATATCTCATTAGACCAATTTGGTCTATACACCTTTGAAAACGCATGTCTGTATTTGCTGATACGAAGCGGCTCTCCAACCTTAAATTTTAAAATCATTGGGTCGCTTACATTCATGTTGCTATAAACAGAATTCAAAATGTGTCGCATGTTTTTTTGATTAACCGCGACGGGTTTGTACCCTGTCGTTCGGTGTACTGTATTATTATAATCTCTCACTAATTTTTGCAAAATGTCAATCCACCGATAGTTTCCATTGAAGCTGAATTCCTTCCACATCCTATTTTTAAGAGTTAGATTAAAACGTTTCACAATGGAACTTTTTAAACTAGAATAAGTAGTATAATGATTAATATTATATTGATCCATAAGTTTCTTAAAATGAGTATTAAAAAATTCCTTCCCCTGGTCGCTTTGAACATTTTTCGGTATATTATTTTCCCAGATGAGAGTACAGAGTTCATGGCTTTTATAACTTCTAGGACTGTTTTGTTTTTTTATTGGGACTGCCCAGGTAAATTTCGAAAAAGTGTTTATGCATATGAAAATATATTTGAAGTTATCATTTTCCTTTGCATTCGGTATCATTTCAACCAAATCGATTTGAAATAAACCTCTCAATCCTTTTATTATGACCCGCTATAGGGCAAACCGCCCCCGTGCAGGTTTATGTATTTCATCGACAACATCCCTTCTAATCGATGACATTACCCTCAATAACTACTTCCGCAAATACTGCTTCTGTTCATTCCGGACTAAGTCTTGGACCAATGTACTTCAAATAGAATTTCGTTCCCTCTTTTACTGATGACGGCCTGGCAGCCATTTTATGGAGAAAAGTTTTAAGGAGAAAGGTTTTATGGAGAAAAGTTTTATGGAGAAAAGTTTAATGTCCAGTACCTTTACACGCCCTTTGTTTAAAAAAAAACACCCCCACCCCCTCCCCAATACATATTAAAGGTCAAGTAGCTAAAACGTCTCCCCACGAAAACAGCCCCGAGGAGGGGGATAAAGGGGAAGGGAGGGGAGGGGATAAAGGGACATGGATGGGAGGGGGAAGTTTCGTGTGGCGACTGGTGGAGGGGAAGGGGAGTTTCATGTGGCGGGTGGGGGCGGGGAGTTTTGTGAGGAGGCTGTGGGCGGTAGGTTTCATATTGTGACCGGTGGGGGTTTCACTCGCTGCGACCACCGCCCCCACACATGGAACCCCCTCCCCTTTGATCAATATCGTTCTCAAACATTCACTGTGAATTGAAGAGAAGCAAGCTATAGCTCTGCTTATTGAAATAAAACAAGTTATTACATCAATAATTCTTTATTTTAATTATTCAACTACGTAAACATCTTTTTATTGAAGCAAAACAAGTTATCACATAAATAAATCTTTATTTTAATTATTCAACTACGTAAACATCTTTTCATATATCTATATGGTACTTATATCTAAATATTTATTATAATTTCGTTACAATCGAGCATTAACCAGATAATGAAATACTAGCTGAAAATAATAAAATAAAATAAAACAATAACTTTGTTATACCACTTTATTCACATGTAATAGTGACCGCGGTTTCGACATACAATGTCATTATCAAACTGCAAAAGTTACAGACCTACATAGATCTTATAAATGACACAAAAACCGCGGTCACTATTACATGTGAATAAAGTGGTATAACAAAGTTATTGTTTTATTTTATTTTATTATTTTCAAAATGAATTACCACAAAGTTACGGCTACCAGTATTGAAATACTAGTTCTACATCTACACACGCTGCAGTCTCTTCTCCTAATTACCCCATCAATAGTGTCTCCAAACACATTATAATGACCCACACATGGTCTAAATCTATTAAGTTTATATCTTCATGATAGCTTTTCGGTAGCCGATTCCAAATATATTCTAAATCTAAGCTTCTAACATTCCACATCATGGAATATAAACTAGGTCACTATCACCGCGGAAAATGATCCATCAACTTCATATCGCCTTATCACACTACCTACCCTACTCAAAACATAATTTATCATGAGAGCCCACACACAACCCATTTCAAAGATTATATTGTTGCTTTTATTTTCGTCTTTCTATTCTCCTCGTTAATAAATTTATACAATCGTTCCACGTTACTTAGAGCGCACACCACTTAATTACCAACGTGGAAACTACAACTTGCCTCTCCCTTCCTCATTTTTCCCGCATCGGCTAAACCAATTATTCGTTTATCTGTTAAGCACTTCAAAAATTCCAATTTTTTTCTACCTTTAACAAGCACAATATCCATTCCTCTACACAACCGTTTAATTATTTCATCAAAATCACTCGCTGATACATAACCGTCTTCCCACTTTAACCCGTGATGATGACTGAATGTATATCTCGCTACAGGCTGATCTTCCTCAGTTAATACACCGAAGCTCAATACCGGTTTAAACACAAAATGACTTCTCCTAAATTCAATGTCACAAGTGGTCAATTCTTTTGGCATCAAACTGTAATTATTAAACCGATACCATTGAAAATCTATTATGATATATTTTCTATCTGTCAAGTTCAACATCTTCTACCACCAAAAAGCCTTCTCGTACTAACACCAACTTCGAACTTAATCTACTACTTATGCAACACCACTTTAAATATTAGTTCTCTAGTACTGGCGCTGTACCACCTTATTGAACGGTGAGTATTGATACAATTTATTGTGCAAAATCAAGCAATATAGAAGCGTATCCTTAGGCACATTATCTTTCGTAGTCAATTCTTTTCTAACCTCCACACCACTTCTATGTATTGCATCTTCCTGATGTGAGCAATCTATGCCAACTAATGGACACAACTTAAAATTATTTAATTTAAGCATCGGTTCGCAATATTCGTGACCATAATAAGGTTGTTGAAACCTAGAATACATATTGTACAACACTGCTACTAGATTATAATCAAAATCGACCCTGACATTTTCATATGGGTATCTTTTACCATTTAAATAAACAGTCATATCAGTTAAATTAATGGCATCAAATCTACTCATATTTTCTTCTATTTTTCCTTTCTTCTCTGTCTGAAAACCCAAAATTATATATCTTGACGTTTCTAAATGTGGAGCTGTTCTAATGGCACAACTAATTTAGTTGCCTCGGGAATTCCTGGATTTTCAAAAATTTCCCAACCTCTAAAGAACATTTCCATTATATTATTCTTCGTAATTAACTTAGTTAAAGCCAATTTCTGGGTCATGCCAACTTTAACATGTGGTATCCTCCATACAATAGAATCAATTATTAACTTAATATTCTCCGTGGTAACTGAATTCAATATGGCATCATTTTCATCAGCACATCTTTTTAGAACTAATTCCTGGGATACATTTCCGCAAACATAGTTGCTTCAATGACAGACCAAGCAAAAAAGATCCAGAATCGAACAACCCTCGATTATATTCCCAGATTCGTAGTTCTCAAAATACCCGACAGATTGAGTCGACGTATAAGAAGATGAAATGCACGCACAGAAATATATTTCGCTATATTACTATTGCGCTTCGCATATATAAGAATGTTTAATTCAATTTTTAGATTATATTTATTTCTTTAACTATTCGGCATTTTAAAATATTAAACTCCACTTAGACATTTTCTGTATATTCGTTTGCATGTAGATAGCCTTTCTTTTGTTTTCGCTCTAGCCGATAGATCCTTCGACTTCTACCTGCCTTGAACGGTCAACCGGGCATCTAACTGTCGTTTGAATTTCTTTATATATTTCGTTTTTTAACTTAAGTTATTAATTTAATTAGGTACGTCTTCTTTTATATTTTCTGCCTAATATAATTTGAAAGCTTGTCTCACAAAGGATATATTAATGGTATTTGTGTCATCGATATCACAACTTTTTAGCTCGCGCTTTTGATTAATTAGTTAGCAGAAGACCGAAAGAATTCGTGTCGAAAACACTAGTCTGTCGGAAAAGGTTTGTTTTATTACCCCAGGTGCTGGAGAAAGGGATCGATGGTGTCGATGTCTTGGCTAAATAATAGTTACATAGATCAAATTTTAAAGCATTTATCATTTTATAATCAGTTAACCTAACATTCATAACAGATCTAATCACGTGACTACACATATGTTTATGTATTACATTATCATGTTTAAAAACTTACCTTTTGAATAGATTTTCGTATTAAACCAGTGATTTTGCCTTTCACTCTCTTGTTTTATTTATTAAATAATACATCTGGAAGCATCACACATTGAATAACTTGTTTTAAACTCATATCTATATTCTATTGAACACCGAACTCGCAGTAGTTTTAATATTTTCAACTAAATGTTAAATCACCATAATAAACAGCTAGCCGGTACTTAGATTAAGATACATATAAAGTATTTAACAATAAGTTTTGCACTTGAAGGAGGCCTATTAAAGTTAAGTATTAATTGTTTATATACATTTATTTATGTTCCGAATTTTATACATGTGACAACTGTAATATTTAAACTTAACTCCATCTATAGGTCATATTTATAACTATACTTGTGAATTTTTAAATTATTTTATTTTTCTGGGCAAATTAATGAATTACTTTTCCATTGATTTCCACGTATCAACCTGGGCACCTTCAGCTTTTTATCAATTGTCAGCCCAACGGTGGGGCGATTTGCCTTTTATCAATAGTCGGCCCAACGTAGGGGCTGTTACACACTGTCTTTTATCAATATATATATATATATATATATATATATATATATAAGGTAAACTAAATAAGTCGGCGATTAAAGGTCTGGTTTATTACTTCAAAGTATATATATTTAAAATAACTCTACATACAGAATATAAATGTCAAATAATTAAGTTGCTATGGTTTAAATTATTCAAAGATACATTCCAATAATAATAATAGATCATGCCTTAGTATTCCAAAAAATAGATAGCAAGGTGTGAACACATGTGTTGTTCGCTGCCAGAAGCTTGTGTCTCTTTCTGGGTATGAACCTGTGTGTTGGTTGCTGCTGGCAGCTTGCGTCTCTCTCTGAGTGTGTGATTTTGTATTTGTGTGACCGCGTAAGTGTAGGGTTTTGTATGTTAGTGCGCTCGTGCGTGTGATTAGTGACCGGTCGCGTAAATTTAGAGAGATCGGATAACCAGCCGTTGCGTAGGGCCGCCAACCCTTTCCCGGCAACTTATTTACTTTTCCGAGCAGTACTTCGACGGCCCGACCCCCGCTCCAACGAGGCAAGGCGCAGACCAGCGAAACGCACCCTGCACGGAGGCGCATACGTAATAATAACTCATGTCTTGCTTTTCCCTGCTTTTCCCTGTTTTCTGTTTTGTGCTGATGTGGTCCTCTACTGGGTTGTAGCCTAGCATATGCGCTACCAAACTCTATGGGGGGTCTGCCCCCCATAAACGGACAAAGATATTTCCAACTTTTGAATAACCTAATAATTTCCTGCATTGGAGGAAAATGGCCAACCTCCACGAAACATCTGGTTTCAGCAGAGTGGACCACCCCGTCAATATTCAGTTATCGTTTGCGATCGATTAAATCGAATATTTGCCGACAGATGGATTGGAAGGAGAGGCAGAATTTAAAGGCCCGCACGTTCTCCCGATTTCAGTCCACTAGATTATTTCCTGTGGGGCTATTTAACAGAAAGTGTATCTTACCCGACCTAGAAATTTGTAAGATTTGGCTGAAAGAATTAATGAAAAGATACGAAAACAGTTCAGCGAGGGTTACAAGAGAATTTACAGACGGATTGGCTTACCAGGAAGTAAGTGTACTAAGTAAGTAACTAATTTTAAAAATCTCATAAATTAAGTTTAACTTTGTATAACCAATTTATTTTCTTTTTTTTACCAGTTAGTAAATAAAAAATACTTTAGACCCCAAGTGATATAGTTTGTTGAAATCGTGTTATCGAGGAAAACCCCAAAAGAAAGTACAATACGTTAGATTTTGTTCAAACGCTTTGTATAATTAAAAAATAATCATTTGGCCGAAAATAAAATAAAAATAAAGGAACTTCTTTTTTCAAATTAAATATAGAACTTGTAACATTGCTCGCCGTAACTAAACAGTTTTGCACTGATGTCCCTAGTGGTGTTTATACATATTCGCTGATGCGTGAACTTAACGCGCATTCTTTTCCTGAATTGGAATTCAGATGTTTTCATAGAATATGGTAATATATAGCAAATAACTAGAATTTTCTTCCCCTTCCCAGCAACACTAATATGATTATGATGACTACTTTTATCTGGAATGGTTGTAGTCACGAGCAAATTATCAAGATGTAGATCCTTCGTTCTACAATCCATCCAAGATCTACATTATCTACATTAAATTAATTGTTTGCTGACGACTACCAATTAATTTTTTTAATACACCTTCATAGTCACATATTGATATATTTTCTGCTAGTCCAAGTATTTTATTTAAATTAGTAAGAAAAAGACCCAAAATACTCATTTCTTTTTAATTAATAAAAGAACTGTAACGTAAGGTACTTTTGCGCATTCTGTATAAGGTGTGAGGAAATGCTTTGTAGATATAAAGCCTAAACCTCATGTTGCATTAGCTATTTAGTCACGATTATCAAGTTAAAAGATACCTTCTTAATTATGTATTACAACATAGCTCTAAGTATGACCTCATAAGTTCATTATCAGTTACAAATTTTCTGCTCTTTGATTTCTCAAGCAATTGTGAACAATATTTTTGAATGCTTCCAAAGCTGCTTTCTCTTTCCCTTTAATGACCCTATTAAATGTTGCATCCTTAAACAGTTTTTGAATTTGCGGGATAACAAAAATTCCCTCTTTGATCTTAGCATCACTGAGATGTGGGAATTTTGTCTTCAAATATTTGAAAGCTTCTCCTTCTTGATTCATCAGGCCAGATTTTTCGTATGTCACTTTTCCTGTCGTAACTGCCCCCTTCGTAAAGAAAGCAGCAATACGTGGTATATCCAAACTGCATTCCGTTTATGATGGTGTGGTCCTCGTTAGGGCTTCATCTCCGAGGCGGGCTCATTAGAGGCCGGTTTTATTGGTGCAATAAATAATACACTAGGAAACAGTATGAAACAATATGTAATAAATACTTAACAACATTTCATATTACGATATTCACATGTACAAGATTGATTGGATTAACTTTAATTCGTTTTCTTGTGTCCTCAGTTTATGTATAATGTCCTAGCCTACTTACTTACTTAATGTTATATTAATCTAGTTATAGCAAGCGCCAATTAAGTTGGCGCGAGGAGGGGGTGCGCAGAAGCCGTTTCTAAAAACGTCCACCCCCACTACTCAAGTAATTGTCAGAATATATTTGTCATTGACGTTTGACGAAATGCTAAGGGATCATAAAGTGATACACGCTCAGAGGTTATAATTATCTGACATTTGATGTAAAACGAAATACAAATCTCACCACTACTTCTAATCCTGAGCGAACTTACCCCTCCTCGCGCCAACTTAATTGGCGTTTGCTATACTTAATTAAGTAAGAGTGCGAAATATGAAACAATTAATAAGGACATGTTTCGCCAAATAAGTGTTACATTTAATATATAGAAATAGGTGACCTATCCGTTATTACAATGGTAATAACCTTCAGATCACCACATATTTGCTATTAATGGATTTCAAAATTAGTTTTGTCAAAAAGCTATTACACAGTTTATAGCTCTCTTTCATATGTACCTACAGGGCCAGACGGCAGTGCGAAGCAAAACAGCTTTCATATATATACAAATATAAAATATATATATATATATAAAATATATAAAATATAAAAATTATATACAACATATATTTGTAACAGGAAAAAAATTACCATTGCAAAATTTTCTTATATTATAAAATAAATATTATAAAATATAATAATAATAAATAAATATTATAAAATAAATTTTTCTTTTTCAAGAGAATGAGAGCTAAGTAAAGATTTTAAACTTCATATTCGTTTATTTCACATTAAGAATACTAGGAATTAACGATTTTTAACTCGAATAGATTTTGAGAGTAGACCAGTGTAATCTAAAAACAACAAAGGAAGAAACAAATAAAAATACATTTATTATTTAATTATTTATAACGATCTTAAACTACTGCCAATTACTTCTAAAAATACATTTTGACTAAAATTAAATTCATCTATATCCAGGCGCTTAACAACGTTCTTAAAATGTGCGAATTATGGTATTAATAGGAGAATGTTGATTGTACAAATAATGGGATTTATGGTGGCGTCTAGTATTATTAAGGACTGGAATAGTGTGTCCACTTTGTAACTTTACAATTATTTTCTCATATTAAACTAGCCGATGAAGAATTATAAAAGCAATATAAATATTTAAGTTAATAACTTATAATTCAGTAAAATAGATACTTCCAAACTTCTTAACAGAGTTAATTGACTGTTTTCAAGAAAACACAATATGTTGAAACGAACACTGATTCATCCAAATGAATATGGCCATAATTTGTTTCTCTTATGGAGAAAATTTTCTCTTGTACACTTTTCAGAGGACGCTACAATACAATCGAGAAGGCTCATTTTGTTCTCGCGGAACATCCTCTCCGACTCATTCAACAGTACCTTCTTTTCAACGGTGCTCTCCCTTACTCGTCTAACGGCTCTTTATCCGGCGCAAAGTTTTGACAACTCATTTATTTTAAAACTTTCAAACTCGAACTAATTAATCCAATCAGAAATTTGGAGATACTGCGTTTGGTTTGCGCATGAAAATATCCTCCTTCCGTCAATCCTCTTTCATCTCCTCCGGTTTCATTTCGTAGATTTGTATTGTATTTATGGAATAGTAATTAGCGACCATTCTAGAAAAAAAGAAGGGACAAGGAAAAGAGAAATTAGACTAAATAAATTATACATTCTAAATATTCAAACAGTTTTGAATTTATGTTTATTTAATATTAAACAATAGTCCTCGATAAAAAGAAATATCTTAATACAAACCATATACAAAAGGGTTACGCTTGGTATGGAGATAGATTAGTGTTAATTCCGTATTTTATTTCACTTTACTCTTATAACAAATAAAATAAATAAATACTTAATTATGATACTTCAAAAAGTATGTCACAGTAGTTCACTCTCGGACATGCTCAGAACTACCTTTTTGCATGCTGAAAAATGTTTTAATGAGCCGAAAACGTCCTCTCTAGTTAGCATATTTATTCAAGTTTTACTCATTCTGTAGAATATGTATGACTAAAATACGTACATAACTTATTAAAAATATTGCAAATACAAGAAATTAATGCGCCGCGAACATCGAATGATAGCTGTAACTCCACAAACTCAACATCTAGGGCGCGAATTGCGCTGTCTGAATATACTAATGCAAAAATTACGGGATGTTCAAACTGGTTTCTTTTGTCATCCGCTTTTACAGCGACTATAGGCAAATAAATTGATATATCGTGATGTCAAAAGTTGCTTTATGAATTTGTGATTTTAATTTTATTACTTTGTTTCGTGCATGCAAATATATGTCGTTTGGGGAGTATTACATTGTCGGAGAATGCTTCTACGAAACCTTTCCAAACTCCGAAACAATAAACATCCAGAGGTTGCATCATTTCTATAGTTTCTAGTGAATTTAAAATACATACTTGAATATCCTTTAAAGTTGTTCGCTTGAAAGGAACAGGACAATGGCTTGTGCATCAATCTAGCAGTAATATGCTATTCTCATCTGTATTTGGTAAAAATACATGTGTAAACCACTTTATAAATAATTCGGAAGATTAATTTTATAGTTAACGATGCTTTCACGACTACATTTAGAGAATGAAATAAGGATTCTTGAATACACGGGCCATATCTTCACCCTGGTTCCTTTAAAGCAATATTTAAAAAATACATAAGTTTACCTGCAGCAGAAATTATTAATAGAATTGTGTAGCTGTTCTATCCGCATTAGATACATTTTTCTTGTCATAACGTTCTACATGTGGTGTTATTTTATTTACGATATTATTTGCGGTATATTTTAATTTTTCAGTACTGGTCGCAGTACATATAATGTACACTTTACAGTATATTGTTGAGATACATTTATTTGTCTTAAATAATGTATGTGTATGTATGTATTTTACACAATTTTAAACACTCATTCCTATTATGTGAAATGCTAAATTCTTAAAACACACAGAAAGAATTTTTGAACACCCCAATAATAGACACAATCACAAAATGGTCAGAATTGTCACTACTGCCTTGTCTAACTGATAATCATCTGAATTCTTACTTCCTAATTATTTTCCCAACAATATTTCTTCTACTTAATTTATTGTTTTATGTCGTTGTTTTACTTATTTACCCCAGAGACTTATATAACTATATGTGCCACCAATATTTCTTGATTTAAGTTAGTAAGTTCTCTCCGGTTCTTTTACTTTCTAATGTATGTGCTCTAATGCGTGCATTCTTTCCTGAAAATATTTAACAGTTTGTGTCGTTACTTAGTAATATTCCACATTTCATTAAATAAAAACACGTACCGTACTTTGCAAACTTTTACCTTTATTTGAGATAATAAACACTGCATTCTCAACATTCATTTTGAATATACAGTTTGATAATACCATTGTATGTCGAAAGTATAGTCGCTCCTAAGTTAAATAAAGTGATATTTTTAAAAAAGTTCTTTTCACCAATTTCTAGTGTTTCTGATTTATTTCTCTTAATATTTATTAATATTAATTATATTAATTACAATTTTGCTTTTACGTCTTGTAAATATACACACTTCTCTACATTAGTAGGATGTTAATTATTATTAGTCTATCTTGTTCTGTTTTATTTTAATAACAATGAAACAAAAAACGATTAAAAAACACACAAACAATTTTTAAATATACGTCAAACATAACAATATTGTATTGTAGAAGTTAAATTTTTAATCGTAATATCAAAACAATAGTAAACTAAACAAAATTTAGATTGATCATGAATGGAAAAATTTATTTATTGTTATTTCCATAAATAATATATTAAGGAAGGTAAGTTATAAGTCATACTAGGAACTAACAGACTTATCTAATTTATGAACAAGCTAATGTATAAATTTTATTAGTAAAATAGCTAATTAAGCTTGAATTGAATTTGACGCAGATTTCTTTTTTTTTCCTATATTACACACGGTATTAATTCTCGTCATTCCTTTTACTTGGTTCTAACTTCCATTGGTTGATAGATTTTACTTGTATAATTATGAATGTAACTGAACACGTCATTTATAGCAAAAATAAAATTTATGTAAACATATTTACTGCATATGTAGTCAATTTAGTTCGATTAACCTTCAATACCTACCTCAGCTATTTAAAGATTAGCGATAGGAACAATAACTAAATGTGAATTTAAAAAACCTTTAATTTAATTATGGATATCTATAAGAAACAAAAATAAATAACAAATTAAGACAATAAACAATTAACGAGAATAAAACGAAAGATATGGAATGATAGATAATGAAAAATCCTGGGAAACAAAAGACGAAACATTTAGTAAAAAATTGCGCAAGTAGAAGATATACAAGAGAAACAGTGGAGCATATTTCAGATCAAGGTGTAACGTTAATATGTAAGGCAGACCAAAGGTATAGAAATAAGAAAAGGTTAACAAAATAATATAAAACCGCCGGAAGTTTTACTAAAATTTTATGAACGAAAAATATGTCGAGACCTGCAAAGTTAGATATTACTAAACGATAATAAGACCCGCTGTAACTTATGCCTGCGAAGTTTGAATAATGAACAAACAAGAAGAAAGTTTAAATATAAGAAGGAAATCCCTCAAAAAAATATATGGAAAAATAAACGTAGATAGAGTATGGTTGGTATTGTGGCGATATGGCCAGACAGCTACTCAGAAACAATTTTCGAACAGTTGCTAAAGTGCTATTGAACAGCTTATAAATAGTTACGAACATGTAATAACCTGGTCTCAACAGGTAATAAGTAGCTCCTAAATAAGTTTTAAATAATTTCAGTAGCTTTTAAAATAAGAAAGAAGAAAGATCGAATCAAAATCGATTTATTTCATAATTGCTTCTCGGATTCTGCACTGGAATCACGTACTCATTCCTGTTCTCTTCTTGGCCGACATTTCGTTCTGCTGGAAAGGACTTCCTTAAGGTTGTTACTACTGTTTTCGTTGCTGCACTGAAACTGAGAGCCTATTATTTTGGGACAAGACCCTATAGAAGCTGCTACAGGGCACTGAAGTGTCACGGTTATAGTTGAACTGTTCCGAGGGAAGGCTTTGTCAGGCATTGTATAGAGGATATCCATTTTCATAGTAGAATTATTGGAATGTCTTAGGTTTATATGGATTCACGTATTTCGCAGTTAAAGTAATACGGACTGCGGGATGGAGTGTGGACGGATTGAAATTTAATTTTTTATACACTGCCACACGAGAATGAAATTCTGTAAACCATTGGGGTATCTGGATGGCTGTAGACCTTAACAGAAAAAGTGATCGATAACCTAAAGTGAGGTTTAAAGATGGTTATGATGTTAAGGTTGAGAAGGATTTTGCTGATGCAATCAGTAACTTTTTGTATATAAAATAAATGGGCTATAGAGAAGTGGCAGAAGTATGTGAAGAAACAGAACTGAATAGACTTGGATAAAGATGTTGGTCAATGGTGCATTGAATATCGTGCTTGAATAGTTTTTGTTGATTAGGTTATTGGAAGGGTCAGCGCCAAGGATGTTATTCCATCCCAGGATCCGAGAAGTAGGCATGGATAACGACCGCGCAAGCCTACACGCCTTTTTATTACATATTTATGCCCTGTTGAACAGTAATTTATTATCTGTTCGGGAGCCGTTCCGGAATGGCTGTCTGGCCATTTTGTTACAATACCTACTATTCTCTGCTTTATTTTCATTTATACCTTATTTATATTTTTTATTAAGTAGGAAACAAAATAGTCTTAAATTTGTTGTTGGAAAATTTAATAAGCAATGACTTCATGCATTTTCATATCCATTAATTACTCTTAATAAATAGCGTACTTACATACCTGAAGATTTTGTAGCTTCACACAATTGCAAATGTAATTAGGTGTAAAAGGGGTAATCACCGAAACATATACACACAAGCATAATAAGCAACATCTTGGTTTGTACAAGAAACTAAAAATATTTTAGTACCTATTAATAAAACAGAGGATATTAATTGCTTATTAGACTATTTTCTTCTAAAATTTTTGATCTTGAAGTTTTAATATATTCAAGTTTAACGGGTAGAGCTGAGGAAAAGTTAAAATTATTATTATTAACAATTACATGCAACGATAATAGCATTAGAAGAAATTGTAATAATATTGCTATCTGTAAAATAAATGTTTAAAATTTGTAAGTTAGCAGTACTAGAATGTGGAGGTAGCGTTGACATGAGTGATGAACAAGTGAGTTGAATAGAGTTTATCAAATATTCTGACATTGTGTTCTTGTATTAATCTAAGTAAATACAGTTATTTTAAAGTAAAGTGTCGTTTATTTGTAAAAAAAAAAACATTTCAGAAGCGGGATTAGAAACCGAATAGTGTGCCGAAAAGTGTTCGAAAAATAGATAGGGCGTGAGCGTAGAAAAAGTTTAGCGGGAAAATAAGTAAGCGTGGTTATGTCCATAAAAAATATCGGATCTGTTATATTTGTACTTTTGTGTGCGCTCTTGTATTTTAGAGAGAACATTGAGCAAACAAGATGCCCGAAAATAATAATACAACGAGTGGTGATGTAAATAATTTATCCGAAGAGGCAGTTAGGAATATTGTTCATGTTGTGGGACCGACGCTACCCACAAATAAAGCTTATGCAGTTGTAAAACAACTGACAAAATTGGTCGAGATGATACTAAACGAAAATAAAAAGAAAGACAAATTGTTAGAGAAAGTTTGGAAACAAGAGTGAATGAAAGTAATAATAACTTTCAAGTGATGTCCGATTTAACAAAAGATATTGGTAGCTTTGGTACCAATATAGTAGGATTGGTGCAAAGGAATGGTTGGGAAAAATTAAAAGTATGCTCTTGATTCATTGGTGGCCAGATGCATTTGCTCTAGAAGTTGCTCGAACAAACTTAAAACTTATGGTTGGTGGTGTACAAAGCAGGATGGAATTTACACATTTTCTAATTTTATCGCATGTTTTGAGAAAACATTCTTAGTCGATGAAGTCCAGTTAAGTGGAAAAGGATGCAATCATGTTTTCAAGGAAAAGATGAGCCATTATTTAAATATTTTCACAAGAAAGTTAAATTATATGCAGATTTAAATTTAAGTTCTTTGAAGTAAAGGAGCAGATATTGATAGAGCTTTTTAATCAAAAAATGTGAGCAACGATGCTCATGAGAAAGCATTCAGATGTAAACCATTTATATCATGATTTCTTAGAATATGAGAAGATAAATTCAGCTCGATTAGATGGAAGTAGGAAACATTTAGTAGATCAAAAACATGATATTGCAAATTCTACAACTGAAGACAAGTTATCACACAGTCGAAGGAATTTCTGGAAACTTCAGGAAATTACCTGAACGGAATAATCAGAATAAGCCATGATGCTTTAATTGCAAAATGTATGACCATGTGGCAAAACATTACAGCGTTGCAAAAAGGAAGTACATATTGCAAGAAATTGTTCAACACTTAGTAAAAAGGGAAATTTAGCTATATCAGGTATGCAAACTGAGTCAAGTGGTAATTTTAATTATTTTCAAGAAGTAAAAGTGAACGTTAAATGTGTAAGTGGATATGTAGATCAGGGAAGTAGATGCATTACCATCAGGAAAGTAGATGCATTACCATCAGGAAAAATGATGCCGATAAATTGGAATTAAAATATGGACCAATAAGTAATAAATTTTGGTTAACGGGCTATGGAGCAGGGAGAGAAATGGCTGTTGGTGATTCTGGTGGAACAGCCATTTACAGAACAGAGCCACGTTACTATAGTCAAGAGAGATGAAACTTTCCGTCTCTTTGATGAGAATAAGTTTGATGATACTTCTGTTGTGGAAACTTTAAAATTGCCAAGCTCATCGATAATCAAGGTGAATATGTGGTCTAAAGGAATATCAGTTATTCCACCAAATTTTGTAGGTTTTATTACAATGGCAACAGATGCAGAAAAGAACACCGACTTAATGATGAATACAGTAGTTAGCCAATTTTTACTTGTACGAACTGATGAATCTGCAAAGGCAGTGTTGCCTATGTGCAACCTAACTACAAATGAGATAATCGTACCAGATGTCGAAAGAGTAGTGCGAGAATTTGTGTGCAAGTATGAAGAAGGTGATCATCGAAACAAATAAATTGAATGGAAAAAAGTACAGCAAGAATAGACGAAATACTAAGTAAGCACCGTGTTGGAAGTAATCTCTGTTCGACTGATAAGGAAAAATTGCATGAATTAATCCATCAATATAATGACTGTTTTGCTTTAAATTTAAATGAACTTGGTTGTGTTAAAGACTTTGATTTTTATATTTAACTGACTGAAGATGCTGTAGTGACCCAGCGTCCTTATAGATTGAACCACTCTGAACGTAAACAGGTTTAGCAATAAACAAATGAATTGGAAACAGCTGGCATAATTAAGGAGTCATTTTCTCATTTTGCTAGTCCAATTGTTATAGTGAGGAAGAAGAATGGAGAAGAGATAATATGTGTCGGCTACCGTGCCTTGAACAAAATAGCGAAAAACGAAAAATATTCCCTACCATTAATCGACGACCAACTGGATAAGATCAGTGGAAAGAAATTTTTCAATTGTTTAGACATGAAATCCGATCAGTATCAGATACCTATTATGCGACAATCGAAGGAGGAGACCAGTTTTGTGACACCTGATTCACATTATTACTTTATCAGGTTATCCTTTGCTTTGGGAATGAACAATCCATTTTTCAACGAATGATGAATAGACCATTGAGATATGGAGTAGTTATGGCGTAATTAGACGATTTATTAATATCTAGTTCAACCATTGAGGAGGGATTCGAACATTTAAGACGAGTGTTCGAACTATTAACACAGAACAGATTGACATTGAACCCAGACAAGTGTAATTTTCTAGTAGAAGAATTAAATATCTCGGTTTAAATATAACTTGCAATGGTATTAGTCCATCAGAAGAGAGGATCCAGCGCATAATCGAGTTTCCAGAACCAAGTAACGTCTACAATATTAGTCAATTTTTGGGATTAATATCCTACTACCGAAGGTTTATCAAACATTATGCAGTAAAAGCTAAACCATTAACGACATTATTGAAGCAAGAAGAGGAATAGCGGTTGAACGAAAAAGGTAACAAGGCTTTTGAGGAACTTAAGAACCGCCCGATTAATCGACCAATATTGGCAGTATATTCTCCAACTTTGGAGACTGAATTACATACAGATGTTTCTTGTAAAGGACTTGGAGGTATATTGCTGGAGAAGCAAGAAAATGGGCAATGGCATCCTATTATGTATGCAAGTAGACAAGCCACACCGGCAGAAGAGAAGTACCTTTCCACTGAGTTAGAAACACTAACAGTCCTATGGGCTACAGAGAAATATCGTCCATATCTTAAAGGTATTCATTTCATGATAATCACGGACTGTAGCACTGTAAGAAGTGCATTTAGCAAAAGAGACATGATGCCACGTATTGGCATATGGTGGCTGAAAATGATGAAATATGATTTTGAAATTGAGCACCGACCAGGACACTACATGACTCACTGCGTAGACGCATTAAGTAGGAATGCCATATATGATGATAAATCTACTGAGATTGGATTTTTTGGGCACAAAGGACAGATGAACGAATACAATACATAACAACTATATTGGAGTTAACCAAGAGTAAGTTTAGTAAACAAGAAGAGAAGGTCCGCTCATCTTATTCTATACGTTGAGGTAGGATCTATAGAAAGTATGAAAATTGAATTTTATTAGTAATACCAAAGAAGATAAGATAGAGAGTATTAAAATTATTTCATGATAATAAAGCCCACTCAGCATTAGACAATACTGTGAGAAGTATTTTGAGTAAGTTATAGTTTTCTAGACTAAGCAACTATACAAAAGGTTATATATAGGACCTTGTCCAAAGTGCTTTTATCAAAAAGTACCAGGTGGAAAGAAGCAGGGGTACTTGTCCAAAACTACCGGTCGAGTACTTAGGGAGATCATAAATTTGTATTGACCGTCTACCAGGGTGATTACGGACCATGGGGCGGCCTTTACGGCTGCACCTTTAGACAAATTATGCGAGCAGCACAGAATCGTTTATGTGAAGATTGCAACCGCAACACCTCGAGCAAATGGGCAGGTTGAAAGAGTGATGCTCGCTTTGGCATGCATGAGTAAGGAGAAGTGGGGCAGATTCAGTATACACTGAACAATACGTATCACAAAGCTATCAGAACAACACCTTTTCGAATATTATTTAACTTTGAGCCAAGAACCTATCATAGATAGATTGAGTGACGAACTAGAACTTAATGGTAAATATGAATCCGACGATATTAAGAAATTTCGAGAACAGGCTATCGAGAGGATCAGGCAAGATCAGGAGCTGCAGAGGAAGAAGTTCAATCAGGAACGGTGTAATAACGAACAGTATTTGACAGGTGATTTGGTATTGGTTCTACGAGAGGCACCGGCAAATGGAACATCTAGGAAGCTGTTGAATAAATACAAAGGTCCATATGCGATCGTCGAATGTATCCTAGGAGATCGATTCAGGATCGCTGATGTCCACAAAACGATGTTCACAACAATATTATCAAGGAATAGCATCTAAAGACTCATTGAAGAGGTTTAACACCTACAACGATGAAGGAACCGACAATGATATAAGTAGTGATGAGAGTGTAAAAGCAGAGCACAGCTCGCGTTTTAGTAATGAAAGTGTAAAAGCAGAGTACGGTCCGAGTTTTAGTGACGAAGGTGAAGAGAAAGAAGAAACGAAGCATGGAAAGGAAACGACAAGAGGTCCTAGAGGAAGAATAAACTCAAACATTTTGGCGAATTTATAATGTAAATATATTAGAATTAGTGATCTATGTTATGTGGTTGAATGTACAGTGAACGAGGACCTTCGCCATATTGGATGGCCGAATGTTATCTGTAAAATTAATGTTTAAAATTTGTAAGTTGGTGGTATTGGAAAGTGAAGGGAGCGTTAACATAAATGGTGAACAAGTGGGTCAAATAGGGTGAAGCGTTTGTGTTTATTAAATATTCTGACACTGTGATCTTGTATTAATCTAAGTAAATACAGTTATTTTAAAGTAAAGTGTCGTTTGTTTGTAGAAAACAATATAATCACGCAAACATCTCATTATCCATTCGATGGCATAGAACAAAATTGCGAATTTGAAATAAGGTAGGTAAGTAACGATGACTTGTGGAATCAAGTAAATTAAATTGGGCAAAAGATAAATATTTTGATCGACGCGTGAACGAATGAATAATGAAAACAATAATGTCAGAGAGATACCAATTTGTAAAATTCAAAATTCCATAATATCAACTGACAGGTTATTGTTGTAAATTTCACTTATACACTTATATCTTCTGTTTATTTATATAACATTGTATTGAAGCAACTTACTGTAAAACTACGTATGTACATATATGGATGCATGTAGTCTACTGCAGTGGAAAAGTATGAATAGCTATTTTCACTTTAAAGTCAGACAATTTCGTAATGCCCGAAGGAAAACTCATAGAAGTACCTACAGTCAGTGTTACGAATAACAAATGGACCCAATTAAAATTGCTGTTGTGAAATATGAAATGCCAGCGAGCTCGTAACCGTCTCGATAGAGCATAAGTGCGGATAGTTTTAGTTCTGAACGTTTATCACCGCACCACTGTTAAGAGTGATTTGTGGACACTTCTACTAAAAAGATAATTTTAAGATGCAATCTGTTACAACCGTTCTCCTAGCTGAGCACGTATATTACCTCTAGAGAGAGACGGTAAATTCTTAGGAGAGTCCCTACTAATGTTTTATATAAATCAAATGTTTTGCTTTCAAAATTTTCGATACAACATGTCGTTCGAGAACTAAAATTGTTATATAGAGACAATAACGGAAATGTAATCAATTGAAACCTGAAGGTATTTCCAAACGTCCTCGCTAATTTGATCTAAGTTTTCTTAGTAGACCTCATCAGTGATGTTAATCATCCAAACAAGGATGATAGTATTCCAATCAGAAATAAAATAGTCATTAAACAGTCGGTAAACTATAACTCTAGTTTATATAACAAATAAGCACATTTGTGGTTCTAACTTTATTAGTAATTTCTTTATAGACTTGAAGCTGTTTATATGTCGAGACCTTTTGACTAATTTTGATAACCAACTGTTAAACGTGACGTTGTTGTAATAAAATATGTCTTCACTTAGCATCAATCGATGTTTGAGAGCCAAAAGCCACTCATAAATATATAGAGCAGATATGATTGTTTCTGATAATTTAAATGCTTCTTGGAAAGTTTGATAATTTCATTTTGTTTATTAATCACATTGTTCTTTTTTAAATAATAAATGTACTTCATGAAGAAATTCATGAAATTGAAGAACAACAAGATGGATTTAATGAGAAGCTTATAAAATTAAAAACATACAACGATTACCTCAAAAAAGAAAATCAACTGATCAGAAATTAAAATAAGAAGGCTAGAAAGATATGAATTATACGTATACGTATAGAACGAATGAAAGAATTCTTTAAATAGCACAATTGGACGTTAATTCAAAAACAGTAATCAAAATTGAGGGGGAAATGTGTTCAATGTAGCTAGAGCACGAAACCGAGTAATATGAAAAGGAAGACGAAGTTTTTATGAATGAGTACAAGAGAAAGAAGAAAAGGGAACAGAAACAAATAAAGTTGTTTGCAGAACGCAAGCGAAAAGAGGCAGTTGAAGCACTAAAAAAAGTTTCTATAATAGAGTACTTGCCAATGAAGAAAAATGGTTGGGATAAAAAAGAATAGGGAAAATGGTAAACTCAATGCCAAAAAACTAAGAAAATATTAAACGTGTAAATCATTGTAAACGGTGTTTGTTCTTTTAATTTTGTATTCGCAATGTTGTACACTAGAGACTTTCGAGGCCAGCAGAGACTTAAATAAATATACTTCGTACGTTGAACTGAATACGCCAAAAAAATTTTTTCGTATCGAAATAGATACTTAAAATGGCATCATCTTTTCGGGTTATCACTTCAATATGCTGTAAATTATACTTATCCGTCAAATCACAGAATGATGTTGATGTCTTAAAAGATAATATTAATGTGTTTGCGGATTGATGTAGTAAGAACAGTGTGAACAAATACTGTGTTGTATCTTACACGTGTAAAATTTAATAAAGTGAAGTGGAACTCCATCTTGGCGTCAAATTCGACTAGGATATACCCTTTAACTTGCACCTTTCGGATATCTCATTATTATTATTATTATTATTTTAAATATATACATATTAAAGTAAAACAGACCTTAAATCGCCGACTATCTAAATCTACTGTAAAATATACAGGTCAAGAAATAATTATCTTTATATATATACATACATATATATATATATATATATATATATATATATATATATATATATATTGAAATATTGCAAATGCCTCCACGTTCAGGCGTCTAATGATAAATTGCGAATGAGCTGAATAATAATAATAATAAGAGAATATTAAGTAGATAAATCTTTCTTTAGGTGTAAGATGTTGGGCGCCTTATATAAAATATACAGGTAAAGTTAGATTATCAGCCAATCGTACATAGTATCTCTGATTACGGCTAGAGGTCGGTGGAGCATGACCAAGATTCTGAATAAATTTGACTCTTACTAGGATCATCGTCGGTGGGTTTATACTCCTATAAAACTGATGGAAAATTAATTAATAGTATCAAAATGTTATTTCTAGCTACGCATTCATAAATAAAAGAACTTCTTTGAAATAATAAGTGTAAAATATTTATTAATTGCAAGGTATCTGTATACAATAAATAAGTAACATGACTAACGGTGAAACAAGGAATTAGAATAATATGCACGTGAAAAATTATGGTTATGTAACTAGTGAACTGATATAGTAAAGTTTGTTTTAATATAAATAAATAAACACAGTAATGGTAAGTACTACAAATTCTTAATAGATAATGTTCTTTTCTTAAATTTTAGCAAAATTGTAATATATTTAAAAGTAAAATCAAGAGGTAATGAATTAGTGAATTTGATTGGTTGAGAAATAATTATTAATTAGACTTTTACAAACAAAATTGAATTAAATTAACCTGTGTCTTGCAGGGAGCGTGAAGGTATTAAGGAAGATTTCAGGGTGTTCAGGATGTTCAGCGGTACGGGATCAAGTGAGGTATTCTTGGGTTCTACGGTGCAGGTATGTGGAAGCTTGTTCTTGTATGTAGAAATCGGTCGACGCTCGGCGGTCAAAAGATGCTTTTGTCGATTTCTTGCCGGTCTCGGATATTGTTCTCGCCAAAAGTGTTTCGAATGTTGCACCAATATTAATTACACCTTTTGTATATAATTTTATTCTTTTAGCACTAGTATTTTAGTATTTAATTAATTTAATAAACGGAGTATCACTTTTTAGGCAACTAGTGTGTAAAAATTCTGAACCCACGCTCGCTATCAATTATTTCTTTTTCAAAGCCTTATTAGAAACTAAAAATTTACTTGATTTGTACTTTTACAATACTTTATAACAATTAAAATGTAGATAAGCAAAATCAATATATATTAAGTAAATTTTGAATTGATCAAAAAAATTGTATCGAACGTTGCGTTAGTACAATGGGCATCTTTTTTATATATTTTAAATTTGTATCACTAATATTTCTGTATTTAACAAATTTTAAAAACGGAGAACTATATTTTCGATACAACGCTATGCAAATTCTAAAACTGACGCTAACCTTCATTTACTTTGACCAAAGCCTTATTAGAAAGGAAAAATTATCTTGATTTATACTTTTTACAATTAATTAAATTATAAATGTAATAATGATTTTGTTAGAAAGATAAAATTAATATTCGAATTTACAGGCATATATGAATTGCTATTAGATGTTAAGTTACAAGTTTGAATAGAAATATAACCTGTTCGCGGTTTTTCTATGTTTGAAAAGTGGGCGTGTTCAATTAGTATCGATATAAAATTCGAATATAAATAAATTAAATATCTTAAATATTAAGAAAAGAGGGGACAGAGAGAATATATATTGAGAATTATCTAACGAAGAAGGAAAAGGAGAAACAAAAACATATAATGATGAGAGCTCAAAAAGAGAAAAAGAAAGGAAAATCGATAAAAATTTGATATAACAAAGTAGTCATAGATGGAGTGGAGTGGAGATTTAAAAAACCACTGAACAACTAGAAATCCAAGAAGCAAAAAACTAGGAAGTAGAAACGGTGGAGACATAGATGATTGCCAGGATAACGAAAAGGACATGAATACGGAAGAATTAAAGAAAAGATCGAAACAATCACAAGCATGCAAGAATGAGAATGAAATAAACACAACGGGAAGATTGAAAACAGATGCGGAGAACAAATTAGATAAACTACGTAAAAATATAACGAACGCGGCAACCGAAAGGGACATAGTCATGGTAAATGCAAATAGACAAAAGGAAAAAAACGGGATAGGCAAAACAAAAAGAATAACAAAAAGCTGGAAGATGGGAACATGGAATGTTAGAAGTTTAACAGGAAAGGAAGAAGAATTGGTGGAGGAATTGGTAAAGGTCGATATGGATATACTTGATATCACCGAAACGAAAAAAAAAGGAACAGGTGAAATAATATTAACAGAAGGACATTTGTTGGTGTATAGTGGAGTCAAAATAGAAAGGAGAGCCAGGGAAGGAGTAGCTTGCTATATAAAAAAAGAAAATATAAAGCATTTACAGAAATGGACTGCGGTTTCGGAAAGAATTTTGACGGTGGAATTCGACTTTGAAAAAACAACGAAAGCAACAATCATAGTAGCTTACGGATCAAATGAAGATGAAAATGTAAAAACTAAAGAAACATTTTGGGAACAGCTATCTGAAATAACAGAAGAAACCAAAGGAAGGGTATAATATTGGGAGACGTAAATGGAAGAGTGGGAAGAAAGGATAATGAAACAGGAGAAACGATTGGCAGACACGGAGAAGAAACTAGAAGCAATAATGGAAGAAGACTAATAGAATACTGTATATTTCACAACTTAATTATAACAAATAGTTTCTATGCACATAAATACACCAGGGAAGTACGAAGCAGAAACGAAAAATCGATAATAGACTATGTCATAATAAACAGAGAATCCCGGAGAGAAGTAAAGGATACGAAAGTAAGGAGAGGGTGTGAGATAAATACAGATCATTATTTGGTTCTCTCGAAAATAAAAATAGATAGCCAAGAAACAAACGAGAAAGTAAAAACAAATATTAATAAAAGAGGGAAAGAGAAGAAGGTAGTTAGGACATACAAACTTAGAGAAGAAGAGACCGTTGAAGTGTACAAAGAAAAAATTGAGCGAGAAATGAGTAAAATCAAACAAAAAATATGTAAAAACATAGAAACAGAAACGCTATGGAAAATAGTCAGAGACACAATAATGATAGTATCGGAAGAAAGTTGTGGGTATAGTAAAATAAGGAAACATATTAAGCAAACAAAGTGGTGGAATGAAGAGATAAAGCAAGAAATAAAACGAAAAAAACAAGCATGGAAAAACTACTTATGTTACAGAAATAATCAATCATACAACAAATATAAAGAACAGAGAAGAAAAGTTAAAGAACTGGTAAAAGATGCAAAACAAAGGACATGGGAAGAATTTGGAAAAGCAATGGAGAGAGATAGCAGAGGAAATCAAAAACTGTTGTATGGAGTACTGAAACGATTAAGGAAAGGAAATCAAGTTAAAACCTTGTACATAAAATCAAAAGAAGGAAAAATACTAGAAGATGAGAACGACATTATGGCGAGATGGAAAGAATACTTTGAGGATTTACTAAGCACGGAAATTAATGACCAAGTAAACAAACCGGAAATATTGCACGAGTCGCCTACAAGAAAAAAAGAACACACGGAACAGGACAAAATAACCATGGAAGAAATAAAACATGCACTAAAGAGGCTAAAGAGAGGCAAGACAGCAGGAATTGATGGAATAACAACAGTGATGGTAAAGAATTTGGGAGAAAATGGAATAGAAGTATTAGAAATACTATTTAATAAAATATGGGACGAACAGAAAATACCAGAGGATTGGGAAATGGGAGTTTTGTTACCGATATATAAAAAAGGAGACAACAAACAGTGTAAGAATTATAGAGGAATTACACTATTGTGTGTCATGCTAAAAGTTTATGAAAGAATCTTGGAAGAGAGATTAAAAACAATAATCGAGGCGCAACTCGAAGAAGCACAGAGTGGATTTAGAAAAGGTAGAAGTGTACAGGACAATATATTCACATTGAAGCAGATGACGGAAAAGAGTGCAAACAGCACAATATACATAAGTTTTATAGACATAGAAAAGGCTTTCGATTGTATACCTCAAAACATGGTGTGGAGGAGCCTAGAATGAAAAGGAATAAATAGCAAACTGAGGAAAGCAATAGCAACCATATACAAGTGTACAAGAGAGCGTGTAATAGGCAATCAGAAGAGTTTGAAACAAGGGAAGGACTGCGGCAAGGAGGAGTACTTAGTCCTATACTATTTAATATAATACTTGATGACGTACTGAAAGATATTAAAAACAACACAAAAAAGATACAAATAGGATATAGAAATATGGGGCTGGTGGAGGTAGCGGAGAACGCGTTTGCTGATGACTTGGTGGTATACGCAAATACCGAAAAGGACCTGCAAACAAACTTGGTAATTTGGGAAACAGCACTGAAAAAGAGAAACATGAAAATTAACGCAGACAAAACTAAAGTGATGGCGATAGGGAAAAACCATAAACAGTTAACAATTAAAGTAGGAGGAAAGGACATCGAACAAGTTGAAACATTTAAATACTTAGGAGTAAACATTCATAGAGAAGGGAAAGAAGACACAGAGATTAATGGCAGAATTGAAAGCACGACAAAGTTGTACTATACACTCAACAACACTTTCATCAGAAATAGAGAAATTTCAACGAAGACAAAAATGACTGTGTTTAAAACCATATATAGACCAATACTAACATATGGGTGTGAAAGCTGGATACTAAATAACATAACAAAATCCAAAATGCAAGCGATGGAGATGAGGTATTTAAGAGCAGTGAAAGGAGTAACACGCAGGGACAGAATAAGAAATGAAGTGATAAGGCAAGATCTGAATAAAGAACCGATCCTCGAAACTATAGAGAGACAAAAATTGAAATGGTTCGGACACGTCGTTCGTATGGAAGAAACAAGGCAGACAAAGAGAGTATGGAAAGCTAAGACAATACAGAAAAGGAAGAGAGGTAGACCAAAGAATACATGGGACAATACAGTAGCGGAAAACCTGCAAAAACGTGGAATGACATGGAGAGAAGCAGAAGTTGCGGCAAAAAATAAGAAGGAATGGGAAAAATTCATTTACAATAAAAAATAGAATTAAGTTTCAGAGTGAAAATTAAGTGTATACCTTGACACCCGTAGGGTAATTTCAAGGTTCATCGATTATAATAATAATAATAAATAAAAAAATATCTTCCTTAATTTCGCGTAGTTGACTTGAAACACAAAAATGAAAATTAAGAATATAAAAAGTAAATTTTAAAATAAATATAATTTAATCTGAAATATACTAAGTTGTCATGATATTAATTTATTAACCTTTCGACACTAATTTTACAAGTTGTGTCCACCAAGTGCAGTTATTCAATAGGGTATTTCCCTTATATTAATTTCTACCTTCTCAGTTACAGTTAGCTGGAATATCTGTACGTATCACAGCAATATATATATATATATATATATATATATATATATATATATATATATATATATTATATATATAAATTTAAATTAATTAAATACTTACATTAAGCCAAAATAAATCATATGGAGGCCGAGAAATAAAAAAACAATAGATGAGAGCGTTGCTTGGGTGGTTGTTAGAAAAACCACGTAAAAAATTATTGTTAAACTTAAAATATCATTAAATACCCTCAAATTAATATATACTTACCATTAAACGTTTCCAATATAAGAAGATAGTATTCAGCATCGTTAGAACGATAAAAGGGAACCGCATACCTGGCATATACGGACAAATCCTTTAAAAACCGTAGGCGTCTCTCCATGTACCAGATTCCCGTAAACACAACAGCATCAATCTCCTTCTGCTTCCCAATTAAACCCAAATATTTCCTGAAAATCATTTCCCGGATATTGGATTAGACGTATTTATAAAGTTATATTTATTTTATATCAATATTTGTACGTTGTAATGACATAAACTTATTGCTTTTGTACCATAATAATCGAATTCAAATTTAGAAAGATATACAAAGTCAAACTTACTTGAAATTGAATAGTCTCATTACAAATAATATCTTCATAAATGCTTTATGCTTGATAAAATCACTATTTAAATCAATATTATCCAGATTTATTGTATCATATGTTTAATATAAATATTTTCACAATTGGCACCAACATTATATCACCTGATTAACTCACAGTACCAGCTAATTTAGATATGTATTAATTTAAAGCAAAATTTCCTAAAAATAATCGTTAAACTTGAATTTTCACAACATTTTTATTTATAATAGAAATAAAACTACGGTTCTAATCTTCACTTTTAGTCTTTAATCGTAACACGACAATTGTTTCGCGAGCACAGTGGTTTCCTCAGGTGCTTACATTTAAAGAGTACGTTACAAACTAAATAGTATATATATATATATATATATATATATATATATATATATATATATATATATATAAAATCAAGAAGGATGGTATTATTTTACAATGTTTTTAAAATTTACACAAGTATAGTCGGTACTGAGAAAATGTGGCACATCCGGTCGGCCCTAACTGTATATTATAGGGTACTAAACATGTTTACGCATAAAATTTGTTTAATAAACTACATATACATTTGTATTATCGTCCAAACAGATTTTAAGTAATTAAATTTAATAAGGGCGAGTTATTTAAATCTAATTGGTCATTTAATAAAATTTGTCACTGTTTTAATTTCTTAAAAAAGGTATATAACCCCTTACCACAATTATTAATTTATTAATCGTATCCTAAATACGTATTTCGACAACTAAGTTGTCATCATCAGTAGGTAAAACCCACTAATTAAAAGTCGCACATGGGGCACAGTAAAGCTAGAAAACCGTTTACGCAACAACTACTTTACACCGCGTCCACGTATAGACTAATTTTAACATGCGAATATAACCTACGAATAGAGCGAAAAGCACTTACCTCTTAGGGAAAAGGCATTCACATATGTTTATTTTCAAAGTTGAAATATATCGAACGAAAGAACGACAAACATTCCTTTCTTAAGGGAACGGCACTCAACATGTCCTAATAACTTAAATTTTAAAACGACGATGACACAATTATGGTAATAAAAATGAAAAGAGACAACTGAAAGGAATCGGTGATCTATCGCTATTCATGAAATATTGTTTATTTTTCGAGATGTGTATACTTTCATAAGCATCAAGTTCGAGGGGTTTAATAAATCCTTTGACCAGCATCAACCCTGTAATCGACACATTGTGTAGTGTGCTTAAAGCGTGGTTGGCAACGTTAGATTTATCCGGTCTATTGTATTTAATATGTGATATGTGTTCTTTAAAACGGGTTATTATTGGTCGTTTTGTTTGGCCTATATATTTCAAATTACAATCCTCGCAACTAATTTCGTATATACCTAATTTCGAATTAAAATTAACTCTATCTTTAGTATTCCCTAGGAGACTTTTGATAGTATTTTCGGATCGAAAGGCAACCTGGAGACCTCTTTATTTCACAACTTTATTAATGTTTTTCGTGACGGGGTGGTATGGTAAACACATGTACTTTTTCTCCTGGTTACTTTGAGATATCAAACTTGTGGATTCGCGCATTGTATTTTTTATTTTTGTTTTTCTAATTAATTTATTGATTATTTCTGTGTCAAAACCATTGTATGTCGCGATATTTTTAATGAAATCCACTTCTATTTCATATCTCTCTTTTGTTAACGGAAAATTTAGTAACCGATTGACTAAGAAATTAAAGGAAGCTGTCTTATGTTGATAACTATGATTTGAATCCGCGGTGATGAATCTATTAACATTGGTTTCTTTCCGGAAAATATCGATTTCTATTTTATGTTTATTCCTAATCAGTAGTATCTAAAAATGGTATCCTGCCATTGTGTTCCTTTTCCACTGATTAGAAATAAGCATAAAATAGAAATCGATATTTTCCGGAAAGAAACCAATGTTAATAGATTCATCACCGCGGATTCAAATCATAGTTATCAACGTAATACAGCTTCCTTTAATTTCTTAGTCAATCGGTTACTAAATTTTCCGTTAACGAAAGAGAGATATGAAATAGAACTGAATGTCATTAAAAATATCGCGACATACAATGGCTTTGACATTTAATCAATAAATTAATTAGAAAAACAAAAATAAAAAATACAATGCGCGAATCCACAAGTTTGATATCTCAAAGTAACCAGGAGAAAAAGTACATGTGTTTACCATACCACCCCGTCACGAAAAACATTAATAAAGTTGTGAAAGAAAGAGGTCTCCAGGTTGCCTTTCGATCCGAAAATACTATCAAAAGTCTCCTAGGGAATACTGAAGATAGAGTTAATTTTAACTCGAAATCAGGTATATACGAAATTAGTTGCGAGGATTGTAATTTGAAATATATAGGCGAAACAAAACGACCAATAATAACCCGTTTTAAAGAACACATTTCACATATTAAATACAATAGACCGGATAAATCTAACGTTGCCAACCACGCTTTAAGCACACTACACAATGTGTCGATTACAGGGTTGAAGCTGGTCAAGGGAATTAATAAACCCCGCGAACTTGATGCTTATGAAAGTATACATATCGCGAAAAATAAACAATATTCCATGAATAGCGATAGATCACCGATTCCTTTCAGTTGTCTCTTTTCATTTTTATTACCATAATTGTGTCATCGTCGTTTTAAAATTGAAGTTATTAGGACATGTTGAGTGCCGTTCCCTTAAGAAAGGAATGCTTGTCGTTCTTTCGTTCGATATATTTCAACTTGGAGAATAAACATATATGAATGCCTTTTCCCTAAGAAGTAAGTGCTTTTTGATCTTTTCGTAGGTTATATTCGCATGTTAAAATTAGTCTATACGTGGACGCGGTGTAAAGTAGTTGTTGCGTAAGCGGTTTTCTAGCTTTACTGTGCCCCATGTGCGACTTTTAATTAGTGGTTTTACCTACTGATGATGACAACTTAGTTGTCGAAATACGTATTTAGGATACGATTAATAATTGTGGTAAGGAGTTATATACCTTTTTTAAGTTTTTACTTAACCAGTCTCCAAAGAAAGAATTTTCACAATGACTTCCCGGTCAAAGGAGTTTAATAGATTTCATAAGTTATATATTAAAGTTAAACTTATAAGTACAGATATCAATTTCCTGAAACAGTGTAAAAGTAACAATGTTTTTCCTAAATTCATGAACGTAAATGTAACGACAAATTGTAGAAATAACGATAAGGTCATTTCATGTGCAAAAATGAAATGGTTGAACCTAGAAATGAAATATCTGTACAGTAAACGTAGTAAATTAGAATTAGAACTATATAATTTGCATTTAAAATTAACTAAAAGCATAAACAATAATGAATTCGAAGAGTGGTGTAACTTGTATAGGAAAATTACGGAAATTAAAGATCATAAATTGAAAAAGAAATGTTTAAAACTTAATAAGAAATTCAGAAAGTTATGTCCACCTAAAAAGGATATTAATAGAATTTCTATAAAAGAAACACTAGTGATCAATCAATCTTCCGAGAATTTTAGTGATGTAGAAATAGATTTGTTAAACAAAGGTTTAAGATACTGTTTGCCAAGCCGTCAGATTCCTATGGAACAGGTGATTGCAAGTATCGAAACTTCGATTAAGTACTTTGAACAAGGGCCAAAAAACTTTATTCGAGAAGCTTGTAAAACCCAAATCGATAAGAATTTGCAGCAGCACAAACAGAAGTCGGCCAATAAAGAATGGAATATCATTAAAACTCTTAGATCGAAGGATTGTTTTTACCTAAAAGCAGATAAAGGGAACAAGTTAGTAATTATGGACAAAATCGACTATTTTCAAAGAGTCACAAATTTAATTTCCGAAGGTCCGTATGTAGAAATTAAGAGAAACCCGTTACCTAAAATGATTAATGACACAAAAGACGCGATTAAGAAATGTCCAATTAACTTCTACCCAAAAGTATAAATTGAATGTTAGTAATCCTGTAGTACCAAGAATGTATTGTTTGAAGAAGATACATACACCGGGTAACTCGATGAGACCTATAGTTTCAGGTATCAACTCACCGACTTACTTGATTTCCAAATGGTTAGTGAACGAATTTAAAAATTTACCCGTAAAACCAGAAAATTTGTCGTCAGTCAGTAATTCCTAAGAATTTGTTAAATTAATTAAAGATTGTGAACTGGAAACCGGGGAAAGTTTAGTTTCATTCGATGTAACGTCTTTATTCCCTCGGTACCTATTCCAGAGACTATGAAATATTTAGAAAGCTTGCTCCACAAGAATAACATTGAACCTTCAAAAATAAAAGAATACATGAGATTGACAACTCAGTGCATGACGCAAAATTGTTTCCAAGTAGGAGAAAAATTTTATAAACAGAAACAAGGCACAACAATGGGTAACTGCCTATCTCCTTTCATAGCCAATTTATTCATTAGTCAATTTGAAGTAGAACTCTTAAAAATAACGCTAAATATTTCCCGAGAGTCTGGATTAGGTATGTAGATGACATTCTCGCGATTTTTATACACGGAAATGCGAATTAGACATGTTCGTTAATCAATTAAATTTGAAATATCCGACGATTAAATTTACGGTGGAAAAGGAACACAATGGCAGGATACCATTTTTAGATACTTTACTGATTAGGAATAAACATAAAATAGAAATCGATATTTTCCGGAAAGAAACCAATGTTAATGGATTCATCACTACGGATTCAAATCATAGTTATCAACATAAGACAGCTTCCTTTAATTTCTTAGTCAATCGGTTACTAAATTTTCCGTTAACAAAAGAGATATGAAATAGAACTGGATTTCATTAAAAATATCGCGACATACAATGGCTTTGATACTGAAATAATCAATAAATTAATTAGAAAAACTAAAATAAAAAATACAATCCGCGAATCCACAAGTTTGATATCTCAAAGTAACCAGGAGAAAAAGTACATGTGTTTACCATACCACCGCGTCACGAAAAACATTAATAAAGTTGTGAAAGAAAGAGGTCTCCAGGTTGCCTTTCGATCCGAAAATACTATCAAAAGTCTCCTAGGGAATACTAAAGATAGAGTTAATTTTAATTCGAAATTAGGTATATACGAAATTAGTTGCGAGGATTGTAATTTGAAATATATAGGCCAAACAAAACGACCAATAATAACCCGTTTTAAAGAACACATATCACATATTAAATACAATAGACCGGATAAATCTAACGTTGCCAACCACGCTTTAAGCACACTACACAATGTGTCGATTACAGGGTTGATGCTGGTCAAAGGATTTATTAAACCCCTCGAACTTGATGCTTATGAAAGTATACACATCTCGAAAAATAAACAATATTCCATGAATAGCGATAGATCACCGATTCCTTTCAGTTGTCTCTTTTCATTTTTATTACCATAATTGTGTCATCGTCGTTTTAAAATTTAAGTTATTAGGACATGTTGAGTGCCGTTCCCTTAAGAAAGGAATGTTTGTCATTCTTTCGTTCGATATATTTCAACTTTGAAAATAAACATATGTGAATGCCTTTTCCCTAAGAGGTAAGTGCTTTTCGCTCTATTCGTAGGTTATATTCGCATGTTAAAATTAGTCTATACGTGGACGCGGTGTAAAGTAGTTGTTGCGTAAACGGTTTTCTAGCTTTACTGTGCCCTATGTGCGACTTTTAATTAGTGGTTTTTACCTACTGATGATGACAACTTAGTTGTCGAAATACGTATTTAGGATACGATTAATAATTGTGGTAAGGGGTTGTATACCTTTTTTAAGTTTTTACTTAACCACAGTCTCCAAGGACATAATTTTCACTGTTTTAATTTATTGATTTCTAAACTTTCCAGTAAATTTAATTTGTTGCCTTTATTTTCTAAATGCAGAATTTGAAAATCTTTATGTGTGGTTTTCTTCTAATAGATGATTCGCAAAAGTGGAATCTTGTTTTTTATTTTTAAACGAAGCACAATGCTCGGCAATGCGTTTTTTTCCTGTTTGACCGACATATATCTTACCGCATCCACACATTTACTTATAAACTCCAGATGTCTTATTTTTGTCTGTTTTATCTTTATTGTTTTGAATGTGTTTGGATAAATTATTATTAGTTTTGAAAACCGTGTTAATATTAAGTTTTTTTAAATAACTTGAAATATGCTTATTAGGTGTCCCAATGTACGTTTGTAATCTAAATTTTGAAATTTCCTTATCCTTTATTGCATGATATACCATAGAGATTGCTTTTTTGAAAAGTTTTTTTGTCAGCACATTTTCAATTTAAGTATCTGTGTAGCCGTTATTGATAGCTATTTGTTTGACTAAATTTAATTCTTTTTCATAATTTTCTTTAGATAGTGGATAATTAATTAATCTATGTAAAAAACTATGGAAACTCGCTAATTTGTGTTGAATGGGATGTATTGATGAATATGTATAGTTGTGTGTGTATGAGATTCTTTATGGTAAATATCAAACTCTAATTTATTGTTGATTTTTTTAATAGTTAGATCCAAAAAATTAATACTATTGTTTACTTCTTGTTCCATGGTAAATTCAATATTTTTATGAATAGCATCCTTCTTGATTATATATATATATATATATATATATATATATATATATATATTTTTTTTTATTTAGTTTGTAACGTACTCTTTGGATGTAAGCACCTGAGGAAGCCACTGTGCTGGCGAAACAATTGTCTAAAAGTGAAGATTAGAACCGTAGTTTTATTTCTATTTTAAATTATGGATCTTCATCAAGTAAATGCCGAACCAATTCAATTATTTTTATTTATCGTTTATTTAATTTAATTCTGTATGCTTGTGATATTGCACATTTGCATATTATCAGTGTGAATGCAAGATTTTTATAATTTATACAAAACAGGGTTTGAATTTGAAAAGAAGAATCGGCTCCTGAGAATAAGAGATCTTACTCTACACATAAGTAATGTAATTTCATATTATTTTGTTAATTTAACATATTAGATTAGCTGGCGCTCAACTTTGCAAAGGATTATTTAAAATTATTTATTTTGTCTGTACCTACTTATACTATAAATTGTCAGAGCGACATCTACTAAGCTTTTGTCTAACAAACCGACTAGACAACGGTATCATAATACTTAATATATTATAACTATAAGAATTTAAAACTATTTCAAATTATTCCCTTTATTTATAAATTCATATTATTATTACATAATGTGATGGCAGACGTGGGCAGGATCGCCATGTGATATCAGACGTGGGCCGGATCGCCATGTGATGTCACCTGGTCCCGGAGGTCACATCGTTGCTTATGCACCGAGGGTTTACCAGTAAAATAAATAATAGGCGGGACAACGATTAAATAACAACATATAATTAAATAAAGATAATAACAACGTTTAACAATAAAATACACTACATTATACTTATGAGGCACTAGTCTAGCAGGGACTCTAACTCACTGACTCAGACTGTGACTCTGTGTGTCTGTGTGTGTGTGTGTGTGTGTGTGTGTGTGTGTGTGTGTGTGTCGCGGCCTCTGAGTGTCTCGTTATATACTAGAGTATGTCCCCTTAGCCTAGTTACCTGTTTATAAGATAAACATGATGTGGTGAAAGATCATAACTCACCGAGGCCGTGTTGTCGTAAGAGATGTTTCTACATACATGACCTGGTCTAGTTACTGCAATAATTTAACAGTCTAAATATATAACAATTGACGTAGCAACATTTCTTTTCATTAAAAATATATACTTATAAAAAACAGGAGATAAAAAATCAAATCTCGATTGTTATTACAAGTAAATAAAAGTGTAGTTAGTTAAAAAGAGACCATCAATTTATGAAGATATTATATACCAGTAACATTTGTAAGTTTTCTTCTCGTTTCTGGGACAAGTACTGTATAAAATAGGTTTTTCTACCACTAGAAAGGGAACTCGATCTGAAACCAGAGAAATAAGGTAAATTATATTATTGTAATACAAATATGAGAATTGATAGTGTCCATAAACATTTAATCATATAAAACTATAACTCTGATACACATATATTACCCAAACAAAATACACATATCTACATCAATTATATACATTTTCAATCAATAAATCGTAAAATATTAATTAAAAATATTAAAAATGGAAAACGTACGCGTTCCAAATCTAAGGATCAAGAGGGCCAGGAAATATTGGAAGGGGACGTAGCCCCCTATAAGAGTTCTATACCGGAAGTCACTTCGAAAGAAGAGTCTACGTCTGATATCAGCCAAATGATGGAATTGATAAAAGTAATGATGCAAACTAACGAACAAGACTTAGAAGCAATAACCAATCAAATAGAAATTACAAACAAAAAACTTGACAATAATAACAATAAAATCGATACTATGAATAACCAAATAGATCAAAAATTTAATAGCAACCAACAAGATCTAACTAAACAATTGGAAGCTGCCAACAAAAAATTAGAAGAAACTCTAAAAAAGGAATTGGAAGAGAATGAAATTAAATACCTGGTTAAACTTGACGAAACTCTAAGTATGCAAAGTATACAATGGACAATTATAGGTGAATACCCGAGAAATCCAAAATAATACAGACATTAAAATAAATAATGCTAGTGTAGAAATAAAAAAAAATTAAATAAAACAATGTTTGAGAAAAACAATATATTAGAGAATAAAATTATAACACACACAACACAAAATAATATTAACACTGATAACTTAAAACAAGTACAACAGACTACTTAAACCTAAAGATTAATGAGTGTAAAGTGCTGAATGAAAAAGAATTAAGTATAATAAAAGCTAATATTGATAATTTACAAGAAATACAAAACATAACATTGAGAAAGCTGAAATTAACTGAAAAACATTAGATAATATGATAAAAAAACTATTCTTCAGCAATAAGTTATGCCAACATTAGTAACCATCAAAATAGAGAACTTATTACATTTTAATAGGAACTTTAATAAAACACATCCCATGACATACTTAAAGGGGTTACTACGTTATCTAGAAGATCTATGAGAAGAAAAGAGAGAGGAATGGAAGTGATCCGAGCAACATTAAAAACGGACCGGCAATAACTGATAAAGAAAAAGCAGACGAATTCTCGAACGCGTTAAAACGACAATTTGAAACGAATCAGACAATACCAAAACACAACACATTTTCTAACCAAATTGAACGGGAACGAAATAATCAAATAGAAATAATCGAAGGCGAAATCGACGCGACAAACACTGACGAAATGGAAAAAATAATTAAAAACCTAAAAAACCGGAAAGCCCCCGGAGCGGACGGAATAACAAATGTAGCAATTAAAAACCTACCAAAAACCGGAATACAAATAATAACTGACATAATAAACGGAATAATAAAACACGGACACTATCCCGCGATTTGGAAACACGCGCAGATAATAATGATCCACAAATCTGGAAAAACAACAAAAACAACCGCAGATTACCGGCCAATCAGCTTACTTCCGTCAATAAGTAAGCTGGCAGAACGCGTAATACAGACAAGACTTGAAAATGAAGTCGAAAACAAAAACATCATCCCAAATTTTCAATACGGTTTCCGGAAAAACCACTCAACAACACAACAGGCACTAAGACTGACAGAACACATAACCGAAAAAATGAACATATCGACATCAACGGGCGCAATCATTCTCGACATTGAAAAGGCCTTCGACCGGATTTGGCACGCCGGCCTCATACACAAAATGAAACGTCACAAAATATCAAACACATTAATAAAAATAACCGACAATTATCTAAAGAACCGTACATTTAATGTCACAATCGGAAACGAAAAATCGACAATCGAACACATAGCAGCAGGAGTCCCACAAGGATCCGTCCTCGGACCGCTCCTGTATAACATATACACTTCGGATATTCCCATAATAGAAAAATGTAATATCGCACAATACGCAGACGACACCGCTATATACATAAGCAGCAGACGAACATCTTACATACACAAGCAGTTACAAAACAATCTAGTCCTCCTAAAGAACTGATACGACAAATGGAAAATTAAAGTTAACCCATTAAAAACCGCGGCAATTTATTTCCAACACAGAAAACGACACAAAAGGCCAGACGAAGTCAAACTCGAAGATCACACAATACACTGGCAGGAAAAAGTTAAATATCTCGGGGTCACAATGGACTCACAACTTACATACACGGCACATATTAAAGAAATAAAACGAAAAATAGGGTTCACAACACACGCTCTATACCCGATACTAAACGAACTAACACTGGAAAGTAAAATATTAATAATAAAAACGATAATACTCGCGGGCACAACATATGCCGGAGAAATATGGCATCAAGCCAGCGAAAAGCAAAGACAATCGGTACAAGGGAAAATAAACAAGGTTATTAGACTCGCGATAAATGCACCGCGATACATGACAAACGCGCAGATACATAAAGAGGCGAAACTCGAAACACTGGAAACAATAATATGCAAACAAACACTAAAAACAATAGAAACAATAAAGTCACACGAAAACCCCACAATAAGGAAAATAATAGACCCAAAACGGAGACTAAAAAAGACGGACTCAAACAAATTAAAAGACGCGCAGAGGATAACGATATCCAAATAACCGCGAAAAAAATCAAAAATTAACAGATAAACAGAGGTCAACACAATCACACAAAATGTAACAAAACCCACAGCATTCCTTATAGGCTAAACAAACGTAACACACAAACACACACCTACACACAATAACACAAAACATTCACAACCCCGGGTAATGAAATTGGAGTGGCAATGAAGGAAACTTCGACCACAAAAAGAAAAAATCAAAAGGACACATATATAAACAATGTTTATACCTTTAGTCGTAAGAGATAACACAGACTTTGCCGATAGTAAATTGAATAACTCTAGGTAACTACGTATATCGTTGCTATACCAATAAAACAACCAAGTTCAAAACAATAGCAATAATAATTTTTCATAAGTAAAAACACAAGAGCTTTTTTTTATCGGATAAATTTCTCTTTGTAACGAAATTATGTTGCCAATCAGTAATTTGACGAGAAAAACTTACATGAAAAAATCGCGAGACCGAAAGGTCGAGCGATTTTTTCTAATGTAAGTTTTTCGAACGAAATTACTGATTGGAAAAATATTGAGTTAAAAAGAAATTTATCCGATTGAAAGAAAAGCTCGAGTGTTTTTTGGCAAGATAAATTAACGACATGAATAAAGCTTTTTAAATTGTCTCCATATTGAAGATTTTGCATTTCTTGTGTATTGCGGTATTGATCTTTTGATATTTGTTGAAATTTCCCCAAACCGACTCGTACATTTTACGTTCAACGATACTTAATAGTTATTACCTGTCAGCTGCCAAAATAAATTAAGTGATACAGGGCTACTAGATATGTAACAGGAAGAAGCATTTTTATCGGAGGAAGAAGCATTTTTATCGGTGATAAAAAGATATGTAGGTTTTTATCGCTGTCAAAGTGACAAAAATGTCACCCGCAAATGGACATTTTTATATAGGAGTTAATTTATCAATAATAAATCGAACAACGAAAGTAATGTAAATCAAAATACGGTAATATGAATATTTTCTTTGAGCAACAATAAAATAATAAAGTCTAAAACACCAAAATTTAAATGAATGGAACATAAAAAACTATGTATTATTGACTCAATAAGATAACTACGATATGCTAATGATATTAATTTACAACGAAACCAAGTAATGTGAAATACTCACCCAGTATAGTAAATGAACGAAATATATAAAAGGTAGACAATAAATTGACTACATTGTGAAATTAAAATATGAGCACATAAAATCAGGTATTTGAGATAAATTCTATGAATTAGATGATATGATTCAAAAAAAAAAGTCAATGTATGAATTGAATTGACCAAAAACGATTGGCAATGAAATTAACTAAGAATCTTAATCTAAGAATTGCATAAATAATTTATCAAAGATCTTTAATAAATCTCACATCGAGATGGATACACACTGTATATGCAACAATTACTATCTATAACACACTATCAAAGGTTCAATAGCGTAAGTTTTAACTTACGGAAAATTAATACAAATTATATCTATAATATTTGTTCACACTGTATGTACAGAAAATATATTAATCAGATGTGAAATAAAATTGCACACAAAGCTTAGTTATAATAAAAAAATATATTACAAAAATTAAATCGCAAATTATCTTTATATAATTAGAAAAAAATTAAACGATGCCTCAGTTAAATTCCTCGCACTAAGGAAAAAAAGGCACAAGGCAAAACGGTAATTAGGATGTAAAATTTATAATTTTAAACCAAAAGAAAAAAATGTGCTCACTACACAAGTATCTGAATACGGACAGAAAAAAAATATGACTTAGTCAAAATTATATTTAAATAATATACAAGTCTATATTCACGTGTAACCGCGTAAACGATCGAATTAAGCCAATTAAGTCTTTGCGAATATGATAAAAATAATGCTGCCTTGTGGTGAACGTCACTATCATTTGGTACAGAACTCCCACGTGGTAGATGCAAATCGACCAACAGCTGCTTTCGTCCAAGTTCTAATTATCTGATTCAGAAATAGCCCCATAGAAGTTCTAATTAACTGATTCGGAAGTAGCCCCATACAAGCTCCAATTAACTGATTCGGAAGTAGCCCCATACAAGCTCTAATTAACTGATTCGGAAGCAGCCCCATACAAGCTCTCAAATGAATTTAAGGAAGAAAAAAAATATAAGTAACAGAAACGAAATTGATGAGAGAAACAATTCCATTTATAAAACATTCTTAGCTCGTTCAGGAATGTTTAATTCCTATGAGATCAAAGACTTCACTACGTCATCGAAGAATGTATCCATTCAAATCCGTCTCGTCACGATCCAAACCAACCTTAGATCAACTTCAACGTTGCTTTGCAATGCCCAGTAGATACTTCACAACCCTGGAAATGAAGGCTTAACCACAAATACTTGAACGAAAGATTAATGAGAGCGAGAATAGCTTGCATGCGCCTTTTATAGACACCAATACAACGTCATACGGCAAAACGTATATATATGGAAGAAAACTTTTAAATACCTAAATTTAATTAGAATAAACAATTGAATCGATAACTAATATAAAGCCAAAGCTAACAGTGTTGACAATTTATTTTGATTCAATCAATTAAAAGGCTAAATTACCGCTCAACAATTCTAAGCGATAGTATCACTAATTACACACAGATGTCGCTTTATCTCAAGTGCAAATACTAAATTTCATAACGAAATTCAAATAACTATTCGAACTAACCCAAAGGAAGTTGTAACCCGGGGGAAAATGATATTTATTAAGGACCCAATATAATTAATAATTTTACATTAAAACTGCATTTAATTAAAATGAAAATATTTATGTGACTTGTAAAATTATTCTATTTAAAAGTCAAAAGATACACACACATGCTCAACCCACCTATGTACGTAAGATCCTAGAAACCATGCGCAACGCTTGACAGGATTAAAAATACTTAACCTGTATTTGATAAACAATCAGAAAAATGAATTTCAGTAAACTAAAGATCACGCAAAAAAAAACCAATGGACTAAGGTATTTATAAAATGACATCGAAATAACCCCTAATATAATATGAATTACAGATCATCCATTTACGATAATTTACTAGAGAAATAATGATATACCTAACATATATATGTTGTTGTGAAGAATATACCGTTTTAAACGATGCTATACAAGACCAATACTAAGATCTTAAACAAATGGGTCCTTTTCAATGAGATGTACAGAGAATTTAACGTTCTAAATTCACGTATGTAAACTATCAAAATATATAATGTACCAGTAATTAAGTTATTACAAGCAATACACATTTCTAGATTCTACAAAGCAAGAAAGCGTTATGAAGGATCTAATAATTGTGGAAACTATTCGTACGAACAACATTAGCGAACCTATTATATATACCTAGTTATACAAAAATAACTATCAACCCAAATGCAGAATAAGGTAATTTAAAATTTTAAGAATTCAATTAGTACGATAAGTAGTAATAAATATAGCAGATACTAGAAATATACAAGGGGCGCAATGGACGTATAACAATACGTACACCTGAAAACTCAATATCATCTACGGCCATGGGAAGTACTTTGCTTATCCTGCGCCACTACGGTTCATCGACCGTCCACTGACCTCATTTTAGTGTTAGTGCACCATTATGAGAAAATTGTTCAAATATTAAAACAAAGTTTGGTGAATGTAGCGCCTGTGCATTTGTGCATGCAGCCCTCGTTGCCAGTCTTAAGCATTACACATGTTGGTACTAATTTTCAGAGTTACTTTAAACCATAGAATGTATCTCGAAAACTTGTCCAACTTGATATTATACTATCTACATTACAAACAAATACCAAGGTCATGTTTACAAAGTTATGGTGAAGGATACACAAGTCCTTTATAAATTAAATGAGACCATTATCAAAAATTTTGCGTTATTTCATTTATAGTGATATAGAGAAAATGTACGGAATAATTAAACATAAAAAGAAAGCTTAGACCGTCCAAAAGGGTTTATTTAAATACGTAATTTGCTCAAATCTCAATTTCCTCTCTTCATAAACATCAGAAGAATTTACATGTAATTATGAAGCTTGCGGTTTAAGCTCCTGTAATGCATGCCAGAGACGCTTTTCAGAGCTTTCAGAATGATTCTTCTCAGGTCTTTGATGTGAGTAAATTGAACATAGGTACTACTTTAGCTTAAGTATATATGTATGTACATATGTGTGTTTACATCCGCGCGTGGAATATACAAACGTTAAAAAGTAATGTTGAAATAACATTTTCTCCAAATGTTTTTTTTTGTCAATTAAAATACTCTATGAAATATCGAATTAAATTTAATAAATACGCATTTAATATAGTCAATATTAAAAGCCCATTTATTAAGTTTTAAATTATTATATTGATTCAATGGTGTTTCCAAAAATTTCTATGTATCTGTGCATTTAAACAAAAAGAAAGCTTATTTACTTTTTTTTATTTATATATATATTTCATGATGATGAAATAAAAAAAAAGTGAAGAATATAATACTATCGCATTAGAATGTTCTACACTTTCGCAATAACAGAGCATAAAGAAATAAATTAAATCTCTCTCTGCCCAACAAAAGCTATTAGTGTCTAATATTCAGTTCTACCGGATACGCACATGAAGCATAAATACATTTTTAATATTACCAAAAATGGTGTAAAGAACGCTAAGTTATCTTTCCAATATTCTTTTTATAGTATAAATTTTAGTTATCTATCCCATAGTATTAACGTAGCCTACAGCTTAAATTTACTTTAATTTACATAAATAACAATTTAGATTTTTACTTGAAAGTTCTCTTTAGATATATTTTTTCTGTTAATGCAGATTAACAATTTTCGGAATTGAGGAAAATGTCGGTTTAGAATTTTGTACTAAATCAGATTATATATTCGAAAATATTTCCATTAGGTCAAGTTTTCAAGTAATTACAGCCATCAAGTTATATATTGCATCGTTCGCATGATTGTAAGCAAAAGTCCTAACAATTTTATAACATTATTTTTGTAAACATATTTTTCATGTCTGATTTCCTCTACGGCCTACAACATTGGTCGTAAAGAATTTCATTTATACAATTGAATTATTCAGACAGAAATATGTAATATTATTAACTGATTACTTAATTCAAGTTACTGGTTTATCGAAAAGAAACAAATTTTTTTAATAGTGTATCATAAAATTCTTAATTTAATTTTAAAATTGTGATAGCGTTTATCCTTATTTTGTTTCCTTTTCTGAATGTCACCATATAAAGTATTGTCAGCTATTGGAAAACTTAAACTAATTAAGCAGATCATAAAAATATGCTGATCGTACTATGTAAAAATATCACTTTATTTAGCTTGACAAGCGTCGCAGTTTCCATATATAATATCATTATAAAACTCTTATATGTCGAAATTCCATTCAATGGTTAAGCTAAATAATGTAATATTTGTACAAAATATAGTGTTTTTATTTGATGAAATATGCAATATCACAAATTTTACAAAAAATAACATTCTTACTGCATTACAAAGTCACTAAAACACAGCGTAGAAGATCATTCAGCGCCGATCATTGATTATTGTCCACATCACGAACGTCGAAACAACAATTATGACAAGTGTAAGATTTGGCCAGGAGTTTCCGTCTGATGGATACAGTCACAAAATGATAAGTTTTTACCCACTCAATTATGTTTCAAATGAATTTGTTAAATAAATTTCAGTGAAAATTTTCTACCATTTACAGAGAAAATTTAATAATGAATTTCCGCACACGTGAACGATGAAAACTCATTTTGAACAACATGTAGGGCATGAGGTAGTTGTTCCAAATTCATTGTGACGTTAAGGTGCATACTAACCCTCCGATCTATCATATCCAAGTCATATTCTGTGGGTGGTAAGTCTGGCGACCACGTTGATCAATTGAGAATATTTATGTTGACTTCTTACACTAGTCATAATATAACAGCTGCTACGTGTAGACGGACATTGTCTTCCTGGAATGTGGCATTATATAGCCATTGGATAAATGATAAAGCAAATGATCTGAACGTGCTCTAAAACTAACAATATGCGAGGATGGGTTGAACGCACTCAAAGAACACCTGTCCCTCAGACAACAATAACATATAATATAAAAAGTTGGAATCTTAAGTCGATAAATAAATATAACTTTTCAGTATTTAGAAAAATTTTAGTTACTAAAAACCGCAAGCTAAAATACAGTTATTCGTTCTTCGAAACCACTTCTCGAAGCAGGCGGAGAAATCCTCTTTTCGCAAGCGATTAAGATGTCGCTGAAAATCAGCAACCGTCATATTGGCATCAGGAAATATCTTACCACACAATAAACTTTTAATCGATGGTACACATGGAAATCGTTGGGAGAAGATCTGAACTAAATAATGGATGAACGTATGATCAGGATGCTATGAGTTATACATAAGTTTATGAATAGTTTTCGCATTTTAAAAGAATCATAAATCTTTTTAAGATGGTTCGAAACCGGTTGATCAACAACAAGCACTGATGACGCGAATGTAGAGAACCTTTGTGGTCTCTTTGTCTTTAACCGGCGTATGGCATGTAAAATAGTAACAGAAGAGCTGAATATTAGAGTCAGAATCGTTTACGCGATTATGCATGAAAAGTTAGACAAGAAAAAGTTGTGGGCGGAATTGGCTTCCCTCTCTCCCTCCCCCCCTCACTCTCTCTCATACATAAATGTTCAAAAAGATCGACGTGTGAATGCAGCGCGGGATTTTGTCCAATAAGTTCTGAGTCCTTTCAAACAAGAAACTGGATTCTCTTGCACGACACAATGTTCCGAGTCATTCTGCGGACAACTTTTCCGAAGCTTCCCATTTACTGCTAATTGTGCATAGAGTGCTTTCATACACAAAAAGCTTTGGTATCCTAAATGCAAAATACCACGTTCTGCTGAAATTATACGTATCAGTATCAATAGAATCCTTCAATTATGTAAATATTTGGAACTATGGCGTTTAATCGATTCTTTATTAGTAAATGGACTTATAATCATCGAAAAATTTGGAAGAAAATTTGTAGATAATAGATTTTAGCGCATTTATACATTCTACATTAATATAAACAAATAAATACCTATTATAAAAACAAAGTTTTATACTCCGAACGGAAAAATTTAGCGACGGGGGAAGAGAGAAAGAATGATATAAACAGATGCTGAAATTATTATTATTTTTAATAGGACGTCCTGAGAATTACAATCACAGCAACCAGCAGCACTCATGTTTTCTCTCTCTTGCAGCAAGCGTTCATATTCATCGCCAGTAATTTGGGAACACGGATAACCAACCCAATTAATGGTCGTGCAAGAACAATAACAAGAACAGTAACAAAATGAACGTAATTCTGTGAGTTTCGTTTCGATCATTTTAAATTAAAATGTTTTCGTCAGACTTTCCAAATATTAAAAAAATGATGAAGAAATAAGGTAAATAAATAAAAATGTTGTTTAGCGAAGTAATTTCTTTCTCATTTCGGATTTTTTGCATAAATAAAAAACGATGATTCTATTTCCGAGATGAGATTATTTCTTTGTTCAAAACATAAATTTAGACTCATTTTACGTATACTTTCTTATGAAAATATACGAATTATATACATTTTTTTCGTTATTCGATTTCAGATACTAATTACAGTTTATATATATAATAGAACACTTAAATGATGCAATTTCTATTAAATAAAACTAAATGTTTAGTTATATAAATTTCAAGGGAAACCATGGTTTCAGGTCGAAAGTTCACATAGGCAGGCAATCGTTACATTGAATTTTATCCCATAATAATTTATATAAGGGAAATTAAACGCACTAATTCAAGAAGCCTTAATTGTAAATACTAGTGTTTAAAATTCTCAAAACTTTAAATATTTTAATGGTATACTAATACTGGTAAAACATGTTCTACTAATATATTTTAAAGAATTTAATAATTTCGCTCGTGTGAAACTTCAAATTCGAATTAACTAAAAGGTGAAAACCTAAAAATACATGCTGAAGAAAAATTTACGTCGTATAATGTAATCTACTCAGATTATTAGGTGTGAAAATATTTATTTCGAAACAACTCTACATACAAATAAGCTGAAAATACAAACGATATTTCCTAAATAACAGCTGCAGAAATTTCTAGAAAAATTAAAAGTGTCAGAGTCTGTCAGACATAATTCTAATACCCCATTAGTGAAATAACATTAAAAGCTACAAGAAACAAAAAGAAAATACATCTAACAAATTTAATGGGGCACCAAATATCAAGCATGGAGATTCGTTTTCATCAAAACTGTTATTACTAAAAACGATATGAAAACATTAATAAAACAGTAGAGTAAACTGGGGGTGTTGATATACAGAAGGCTAGATAAATGTTTATATTTCCCGCAATTTTAGAAGTAATTCGTTATTAACATATAAACATACACGATCAGTTCTTGAGACTAGAGTTTGTGCCTACATAAAACGTGTTTTTTTTAAATTCATACTCAAAGATTTTGAATTGCGAAAATGTGAACCTACCACACTATATTTTCACGTTAACTGTCAAAACGTATTTGAGTTGTCATTTGTGTTTTGGCTGCAATGTTCATACTCGCTTTTAGTGAATATGGTTTTAACCCGGATATAAGAAACATAAATTTAAAACTACAAACTTGATTTTTGTTTATAATTGACTGGAAAGTAAAGTTATGTAGATTTTTAGTGTGGTACTGTTCACAATGTACATTTCATGATTTACTTTGAGTATGAATTTAAAAACACACCTGTTATATAGCTGTACGATTTTTACCATAGAACGTATATTAGATTAAAATACTTTAGATGCCCGTAAGATTAATTATATTGCGACCTATCTAGATCTACTTTGGTCATCATACCTCTTCAGAGTACTTCCTCTAGCCCTGCTCCTTTAAATAAGGCTCCTTTAAATAAGCTTGGAAACCAGTTCTATTAAATGTAGTTCCGCTTTAGAATATTGATCTTGTATTTGTAGTAACCACGTTCTTGTCAAACCTTCGAATTGCCATATTATATAAATCGCCATTTACTGTTCCTCTTGGCAGAATATACGTATATTTTTTCTGCTGTATTATTCATATGTTTTTTGAGCTTACAATAGTCCTCTAATAGGCCTACTATCATCTCTGTAGTCAATAGGTCATGTTGTAAGCTTAAGCGAATGTTCCTTAAAGAATTGTTTTGCCAGTATTTGACCTGGGCAGTTCCTTCACGTTTCCCTAAATCATAAATTGTACCGAATCTCGTCGTTAAACTTTAATTTTATGTACAAAAAGGAGCAGCCTACTAAGTGAAATTACTCCCCCGCAGATTCACTTACAAAGTTTTAGCTGTCACTGTATATATATTTTTAATATGTTATTCAGAACGCATGAATCTGATGTGCGTGCGTCTATCCCCGTTAATTTTTCCATTCTTTCGGACGTTATAGAAGGCCAAGTTTTCGGCTGCAAAAGACGATCTTTTTTCAGCACTTTGCACCGACTAAGATCCGACGATCAGTGTTTTTCCGTGACCTGTTGAGATAATCGGTAGAATGGTTCGGGAAAATTCGGTAGAATTCGGTAGATTTTTTTATCCTTAGTTTAAAATCAAACAATTATATGAAAACAATTTTCATTTCTAAAATACATATAATAATAGTTATTAATAGTATCATATAACTAGTAAATTATTACAAACGGCGGGCTTGCGCTGTATATCGGGATGTGGATGTGCCGTGTAAATAATAATGAAATTATTCTAAGATAAATAAAATAATTAGTGGTGCTGGTGAAGTTTCTTCAAAGGTCCAGGACGTGCGTGATGATTGTTAATTAAAATATATATACTACAACTTAGTTACTAAATAAAACACAGCAGCGTTGTCCTTAAAGTTTGTATTTATATTTACATAAGAAGAAATTGAAATTGATATTCTTAAAAGTAGTTAATCAAAGTAATATGTACACGAGGAGCGGTAATTAAGTAACTGAAAATTAACACAAAAATACTCTGAAACGAACGTTTAATTGAGCAGTAAATAAGGGTTAATTGAATACGATTAATATAAAATAATCTCTGTATCGAACAATACAGAGTTACCTTTGATTTGCAGCGATGGTCGGCCACGTGGTGCGTCGTATACCTGGACAGATATGCAGAGCGATGTTTGGCCGGAGGAACAAGAAATTAATTAGTTTAATTAATATGGATTCGCTTAAAAGAATAATATATATAGAACAATATAGGATTACCTTTTAATTGCGGTGAGATGCAGGGGCACGTGGATCATGCCACCGGTACTTGACCAGTACGGCGGGTGATGTTGCACTTTCGAGTGTTCTAACTAGAAGATCGGACTGATAGTTTTGTATCGAAAAGAACACTGGTTTTGAAAACGGTCTGTTTTATGATCTGTCGAAGAGAGGGGTCGATATCTTGAATTCTAATTAATTAAGAAGCGGGACCTGAAGAGGGTTATTTTAATAATATTTATGCCATCGATAGAACTATCGATGGCATAAATATTATTAAAATAACCCTTGTGACATAAGCTTTCTAATGATATGAAACACAACATATAAAGAAAGATGTATAATAATTAAAACAATTTCAATGAAATGTATCTAGAAAGAAATTCTACAGTAACGTTAGGGTTGCTGACGGTCAGGTAGAAAACGACGAAGGGTCTCGGTCAGGATATAACAAAAGAGATGCTTTCTCTTTGGATACGAATACACAGAAAAATGTCTAAGTCAAATATAATTTTAAATCGAGATATTCAAAGAAGAAATATATTTAAAAATAGATTAAAATATATTTATATGCGTATCGTAACAAAATATAATAAAAAAGTAAATATATATGAAGCACACTAACAATAACTTATATTATTATATACATGATGTTTTATAAAACTAATGGCGTTAATAATAATAATAGTTAATAAACTCTACTCGTCATCAGGTATATGTTTTAATGTTTCTTCATTTATTTTCAATATCAATTTTTTTTCTATTTTAAAATCGAAACAGCTATTTTTATTTGTATATGTCTTACTATGAAGAAGTCCTGTGAACTGTTTCCGTGCTTAATTTAGTACGTTGTTTAGTTTTCATTAAATTGATGGAGGAAAAAATTCGTTCCACATTTGCGGAAGAATGTGGTAAACACAACAAATTTTGAATAAAATTACATAATAATGGAAAGACATTCGATTCATCACCACGTTTTATTGCCCTGACACTAGCCCAGAATTCCAACATATCTGTGCTGAAATTTTGGCGTTCTGTGTAATTTCGTAATTGCCTCCATTCGCTATCTAAATTCTCAAGTTCGTTTTGTGGTATTAAATTCGGAAAAAGTAAAGCTATATCTGCTATTGAACTTATAGTTACGCTTTTTACTATCTCGTGGTCAATGAAATTAAATTTTTTAAGTGGGTTGTTGTTTAGTGGAAATCTAGTCGTGATTTGTGAAAAACTTTCAACGTAAAAATCCAAACAACGTAGTCGCAAATATTTTATTTGTTCTGAACTCAATTTACTTTCTTCTATATAAATTCTAACATTTGCTCCTAAATACAGATCTTCTAATGCTTGATAATTATGTGGATTTTTAAATTCAATGTTTTCTAATGCTGTAGATAATAAATAGTTACGTTTTAGGAAACAGTCACAAATTGTTCAAAAAATATTGGATACACTATTATATAAAGTGTAAAGTTTTGGCGATTCTGATTGCATTTCACGATTTAGACTATTAAAGAGAGGCAAAACATAATCTAGAAATAATAGAAAGACTTTGGTTAGCGGATTATTTAAATGATCGAGTATGTTTTCAGCTATTGAGACATCGCCATCTGCAACAGCAGTTGTAAAATATAATCTGAGCGGATTATATTGTTCTAGAATTCGTTTAATAGCTGAATCAACCGATAACCATCTGGTTTGGGACGGGTGTAAAATTTTGTGGATTTTAACATTGCAAAATAATTAATACTCTTGGAATTCGCTGATTCTTTTTGGACTAGAGTTGAAGTAATTAAAAATATTTCTTGTTAAGTTTTCAAGGAAATTTGGCAATTTTTCGCATGCGTATGAAGCAACTAAGTGAAATGAGTGGCAGATGCACTTCATGACAAATAAATTCGGTATATCTTTTTTTAGTAATGTTGTAACGGAATGATGTCTTCCCATCATTACATTTGCTCCATCAGAAGCAAAGCCAATCATATTATCTTTATAAGGAACAAAATTTGAGACAAATGTATTTATAACATGATTATATAAAGTTTCCGCATTCGCACTATCTAATTTCACAATAGCAAAAAAACAGTCTCTGATTAAATTGTCTTTTGCATACCTGACAACGAGACAAAGATGTTTTATCGTTGAGTGATCTGTAGACTCGTCTATAATAAGGGAAAATTTATTATATTTAATATCCTCACATATATTTTCGAAACATTCAGCACCTATGACATTTCGAACAATAGCTGTGGTTTTCTTTCTGGCGCACGATATGCATTGAGCAATCTTGAATCGGGACAAATGTTAGCTATTAATTTTGGCAAATGATTCATTGCCAAAAATGGCAAATTATGTTCTGCAATAAATGCAGAAATTACTGTCTCTACTCATAAAATTGCTTGCCTGTTTTAATTTTCTATTTATTATAGTCATAGATCAAGTCAGTAGATCTAGTCATAGATGATTGCCATTATAGTAGTAATTTATTATATTGTATTTTTATTCTTTATTATACATTAAAAAAAAATACCCCTATAAATATTTACATTAACACGTATTATTTACATGAATATAAACAGTTTTAGCACAATTTTATTTATTTTTTCTCATTCGTTTAAAAATCGGTAGATTGGCTTCATCGGTAGATCGGTAAAAGTGTAGAAAAATCGGTAGATCTACCGAAAAATCGATAGACGGAACAACACTGCCGACGATCCTTGCTCGGCACTTACTCCGACTAAAATCCACTTTTCTTCCCTCGAAAGAACTTTGTTCTGCACTTGCGCAAGCTTAACCCCTCCCTTACCCTTCAGGTACGCGACTCCTAGAGACCATCCAAGCACGAAGCCGCTATCTATGTCGTAGTCCGCTCCAGCTCGTAAACGTAAGTTCTTAATTATTATTAATATTATTATAAACAAAATAGGTTTTCGTTTTACAGCATTACAATACTTAATGCATTACATTTTACTTAACTTAAACAAAATGGAAAATTTCTGTATATCTGACATTGAAATTTTGTATGATACAAATTGCTTTGAATGGCTTGATAGGAGTGTCATATATCCCTAGATCAGTCAATTAGTTTATCAATTGTTGGGTAAAAGTTGTTCCTTGTTAATAGTTTATACTTTGCTTTTAGACTTCTTTTCTAAATGTTCTTCTACCTTATTATCCATAAGCTTACGACATTTCTCCACTTCCGAATTAACTTCTTCAAAAAGATTCTTTTTGTGAATAGAAAAGTAATTTTTTAATTCTTCTTTCCATATCTGTTGTTGTTTTTCCAATTATTTAGTCACATCTAAGCTTAAATTGTCTATTATGGAGTTGAGTTCTAAATTTTGTAAATCTAATTTACTATTAATATCAGCGTTTCTCTGATCCATTTTAGTATTCTGTTAATCCATTTCTAGGAATTTCATCGTTTAACTTCGTTCACGTGCTTCCTTGGTTTCTGCATCCCCTCTAGCCACTGAACTTGCCTGACTTCTACTCCTTCTTGTGATAGACTTATCACCTTGATCTACCATATTTTATAATTAATTATTTGTATACAAAAAATTAAATTGAGTTTAATTGTATATAGATTTTAATAATAAATTATTTATATTATGATAATATGAGCGTTTGGTCGCCAAGTTAATATATAATTTAAAATGGGTGAGTAAATGAAAGAATAAATAAATAAATGAATGCCCTTGTACTAAATCAATCGGAAAGTCAAATGAAACTGTGTTATTCTCACGGTGTGCTTCAAAGATAGAAGAGACATATCAGTAGTAGATATTTATATTTAACAAGGTTGTAAATGTTTTAAAATTAAATTTGGTATTAATTGAAAGATGGTATTCTAATAAAATCTTTGTTTATTGTACAAAACTATTTAATATTTTGAAAGTATATATAGACAATTATATTTAATATTAATCAATATACGTTAATTATTACAGATATTATAGGTAAGGTGTAACTTACGCCGATTCTGATTCTAAGGGAGTACTTCAAGAAATTACCAAAAATGAATAATAGATGCAAAAATGACACAAGGAATTCGTGGTTTAAATAACATTAGTTAGCTATTTAGAACGTTTGAAAAACTCTTTAATGAGTTGCCAAATGTGTATATTTTTAATACTAATTTCAAAAATAGTAATTTATTTATATATATATGAAAGGGTGTTTTTGGGGAATCCCGCAAAATTAAACTCTATTAATTAGGTCAGTTCTTTATTTTTTAGCCCAATATTTCGTACCGACACACCTGGAATCCAAAAAAAACTTTACCGGATTTTTTACACTATCATCCTCTAACATTCTAAGTTTTAACTTTGTGACAAGAACATGTGTGTGTACGATTAATTCTTTTGTTCGTCAATATTGCACATTGTGGCTTTCCTTTTAGATGTGGTTGTCCTATATTTTTAAAATGTAATTACAAAACAACTAAGTGTACGTCCGTTGACATTAATTTTATTAATTTACAATATTACAAACATATGAGTAATTTCTCCAGAAAAAACAAGTTCACATTTGTAAGTATTAATTTCTTTTGTTAATAAGTAATAAATTTATGTCAATCTACTCTTAAAGTGATCCCCTGAGGAAGCACTCGAATTCGGTGCGAAATATTGGGCTAAAAAATAAAGAACTGACTTAATTAATAGAGTTTAATTTTGCTGGATTCCCCCAAAAAAACCCTTTCATACATGTTCTAACGGCAAAGACTCCTGGTCTAATTTTATATACATATATATATATATATATATATATATATATATATATATAGATTATAAATGTTTTAAAATTAAATTTGGTATTAATTGAAAGATGGTATTCTAATAAAATTTTTGTTTATTGTATAAAACTATTTAATATTTTAAAAGTATATATAGACAATTATATTTAATATTAATCAATATACGTTAATTATTACAGATATTATAGGTAAGGTGTAACTTACGCCGATTCTGATTCTAAGGGAGTACTTAAAGAAATTACCAAAAATGAATAATAGATTCAAAAATGACACAAAGAATTCTTGGTTTAAATAACATTAGTTAGTTATTTACGTTTCAAAAGCTCTTTAATGAGTTGTCAAATGTGTATATTTTTAATACTAATTTCAAATATAGTAATTTATTTATATATATATATATATATATATATATATATATATATATTGAGGCATTGCAAGAAGGGCACTTTCTCTGAAAAAATACAAAGGATACATGTAACTGTAATGTTTGTATTTACTATATAATTTAATACCAAGAAGGGGAAAAAAGTGATTCAACGTATAAATACTTTATTATGACGACAAATTTGCCTTGAAATAATTAACTTATTTTTCTTTTTTTTATTGTGATGTTTATATTCATTTCTATTTCAAATTAATATTTAACGCGATTTTATTCGAACATATTTAACGTATTTATATTTAAATGTTTTTGAACAATCAAGCCCCGCCCACAATTTTAACGGTGCAATAACCCGAAAAGAAACAGATGTTGACAGAGTGATTGTAAACACATCAACATATGTTACCTAACTAAAGTTATTTTATAAATCTAATTGGAATTTTTTTAACTGTTTTACACTGTAAAAATGTTTAATTTAATAATATTCAAAAAGATAATGCAAGTAAAGAATGGAGCGATTTGCGGCAAGTTATGTAATTAAAAACAAATGAAAAGATTGGCGTCGGTAATTAGTAGTTGCAACGAGAGGTCACGTTTTTTTGTGCTCCGGCTTAATTAATATAATTTGGCGGAAATTTTAAGTGCTCGAGATTTTTAAGACAACCAAACGTTTCACCTACCTAAGGACTACCTGTAGACCAAATTTAACATCTTCCGACCAGACCGTTCAAGAGTTAAGAATTTTTATAGTTGTCGATACGAAAACTACCCGCCCAAAATTTCATCGTACATCGAACACCATCTTTGATCGCCCGAGATCGGTCATCCGTTCAAGCCGCCGTCGGACTTGGAGATTTTGAAAAGTTCACATCATCCCGAGGAATATTCGCCGAAATATTCTCCAGTTTCCCGCTGTGAAGACTTCTCCAGAACACATGCGCAGGAATCACAAGAGGCTATCCGAAGATTCAGGTTTTTGCTAATTTTACGAATATTATACGCGCCATTTTTAACTTGCTTATGAACACTTCTAGAACTTTTTTTGTTTATTCACTCAATAATTATTTGCATTGTTTTCACTGATGTTAAACATTGTAATTTTTATACAAACTTATTTAAATATTAGTATTCACTATTTTTAATATTAAAACTTGAGTCAATTTCACTTTTATAAATTATTTTAATATATCAACAATTATTTGCACATGTCTTACACCATATTGCATTTGTACTGTAAGAATACCAACTGCTAAGTGTGTCTCCCTTATGATATGTGTGTCACGAAAACTGTTTTTTTTTAATATTGAAACTTTTGAAGATGTTTACTTATTAATAAAGTTAATTGTTAATATTTTACTTTGGCATTTTTTTTTAAAAGTACTTGAGATATTGTTCCATTTCTGAGTAAATAAGCTATATAAGTAAATTCACAGTGGAGAGAAGTGAACCTACCTTAACCCTGAGAGAGAAATAAGCTAGCCGATAAAACACAGTTAAGTATTGAATAAGCCCAATTTAAATAATTATTGTATACAATATACGTTCACAGTAATATAACTTTTGCCAGCCCAATTGAGGCATAGAAATATTACATTGTCAGCCCAACTTTTGGGGCAATCTAAATCGTATGTCAATATCAATATTACATTATATTAATCTATAATAAACATTTTATATATTAACGCCCATCGATATATAACATTTGGAGCCCAACGTTTTGGGGCATTCCTAACATTCATTCATCCATTCATTTATATACACGCATTTTGACACATAACAATATATATATATATATATATATATATATATATATATATATATATATGAAAGGGTTTTTTTTGGGGAATCCAGCAAAATTAAACTCTATTAATTAAGTCAGTTCTTTATTTTTTAGCCCAATATTTCGCACCGAATTCCAGGTGTGACGAGGTATATATTATATATATTGTCAAGCCTACCCCCACAAGAATCCCAAGTTTAGTTAAAATACAGATTATTAGTTAGAATGTAAAAATTAGAAATTAAGATAATTTTTTGAACTGAATTCTTCATCTGTTAAATCAATAAAGTTGATTTCGCGTTTTAATTGTTAGAAATTAATTTGCATTATCATTTATGTTTATCTTTTCTTTTGCCTAAGTCATTTTATTTATATATCATGAATTACCGAAAACATTTCAACTTAATTGATCGATTATCAATGACATATACTTTAGAGAAAGCTGTACATTTTCAAATTAATAATCGTTGGAAATATCTCGACTATAAACCAGCATAGAAATAAGACTTGTATGTACAAATAACTATTATTTATTTACAAGAACAATGTATATAATTTTTGTAAAGTTGCCATTTGATTAAAATAATTAAATTGTCATTTTCATTAAATAAAAGTAACGAGATTAAATTAACAAATACTAATTGAACGAATCAGAAACGAGGATTAAAAACAAAAGATAGTGGGCGTGATTAAGTTTAAATTCTCCGAACACCACGCCGACGTTTAATTAAGCGCTCCGTTTGAAAATAGAAAGAAAGTGGTAAATTAAATAGAAAGATATACAACACACATCTTAAAACATTACCAGAATATCCAGCAACATTTAACGCCTTTTGGGAATCGATACTTCAATCAGTTCCGGACGAAACGGAAATTTCATTTCACCGTGGACAGCATCTTACAAGGCCCGAACTATAGAGGTGACGCCATTCAACCACCCGCTAAACTTGTATCCGGCATTTGTGGATACGAGAAGATTTTCTGCAAGAGCCTGCCTCATCCCTTAGTCACTTAAGTATTTTGAAATCTCCTCTGTAATTTTGAGAATTATATTAATTAATTTCTCGTAGCAAAACTTTGATTAATGTTTTTTTAAATGAATATACCTAATGGGTACTTTTAGTTTTAAGTATTACGTAATTTAAGTTACGAAGAATACAGTTCAACTTGCGTTTTTCTCAGTTCTCAATTCTTTGTTTTCTATATTTTAATCCATTAAATTTTAAATAGAAGCATCTATATTTGTTTAAGAATTAAAGTAAAATTTATCACATCTATTAATTTAACCATACATTTAGTTTACGTAGAGATAATCACGTGATATGATGCATATTAATAAATATTAATTTTAAATTGTTTAACTTACCTGTGAAACATTTTCATCCATTAAAGCATTTACTTTATTCCTGTTCTTACTCGTTTCATTTTTGTAGAATTATCCTTATTATTTAGACAAAATCACCATCATTTATTATTTTGAACATAAACAATTTCCATATGTATTTCTATTCGAGTCACCGATCCCACTAAGTAAAGTGTATTTAGATGCACAACACAAGAGTCTCTATGTTCTTAAAAAGCTGGACATTTATACATATAATTTTGAGCCCATAAAAGAAAGAAACAATATAATAAACACATGTACACCTCTTGAGGTTATGTATACTTAGTTTGTAAACGAAAACTTTTAAATGTATCACCCACATGCAACATATGTAATATTCAAAACCTCTCCCTCTATATGTTTTATTCACAACTATATTTAAAGAGATTTAAAATACATTTCTTGGAAAAGTAACCTATCTGTTTCCAATTTTAATCGTACAATATTAAAAATAGACAAAGCCTTTCAGATAGGCAAACAAGTATACTTCAATTTAAGAAAATAACAAGAGTTCTATTTAATATTGCAACTAAACTGCAATTGATCATATTGATTTTCACATTAATCCTATAGTTACTTTAATAAACAATATATATTTTATATATTACTACCGTCACAACACATATAAAAGTGACGCCACAACGTGTAGGGCCATTACAAAACGTGCTCAATAGAATACAAATTTAAAAATAAAACGAGGAAGGATATAATAAAAGAATAAAACAAGGAGAACTGTATTCAAAATTTGTTTATTTAAGATACATAACTTTGTTCATAATTGTGAGTCTGTATTTTACTTTTCTGTGGTATTTCTTGTGTACTAGGACACTATTTATACTCAGGAACAGGATTTGTAATTTTATTTGTTTAAAGGATAATTGCTTTTATATTTAATTCTGAAATAATAAGTCAAGCATCAAAAGAAATACATTTTTTTTAATAACAATTTATTTACACAATGTAAACTTAAACAAAATATTATTACGCAAATCTAAATATTTACAACTATAATAATAAAATGGACAAACGCACCAGGAGTAAATCAAGGGAAAACCTTGCAGATAGAGGGGAAGAAACAGATCAGGGTGATACGATCACAGTCACTGCACAACAAGAAACACAAAAGGAAGAGGTACCAATAAATCTTAATACTTTAACAGCATTAATGATGAATATACAACAAACCATGACGGAAAATAATGAAAATTTAAATAAAAAATTAGACAATAATAACAAAAAAATAGAAAGTCAAGAAACTAATTTAAAACAATTTATAATAGATAACAACAAAAATATAGAAACGAATTTAGCACTAAAATTAGAAATGAATAATGAAAAACAAGAAGCTTATTTAAAACAAATCATATCAGATAATAATGAGAAATTAAACCAAAAATTAGACCAACTTAGACAGGATAAGGAAGAAATCAAAGGGGATATAAAAGAATTAAAGGAGAGCCAGATGAAAATGGAAGAAAGAATTATACAAAAAATATATACTTTTAATGAAAGATTAACAACAAGCATAAATCCAAAATTCGAGATTACCAATGAGATAAAAATAGATCAACTTAAGCCGGAACACAAAGAGATGTTGGGAAAAACAAGTACTAATAATGTATGTAACAAAAACACAATCAAACCATTATCTAATCAAAAGCCTTATAAATCGCTTAGATGCAAAAGCAAAATTAATTCACACAGTCAGTTTCTAATAAATGATAAAGAATATCAAAATTTTCTAGCAAACATTAATAAAGAAAATAACAATCTTATAACACTAATAATGGGGAGAAATGAAATAAACAAAAACACATTCACAACTAAAAATATACCTTACAATTATGCAACTAACAACACACAAACTTAGAAAATTTATTTTCAGGACACTACCTTAATTTTAGAAAACATAACAATATATGCTAAGATGTACAATTCAATAAATATAGAAGGAACAACATACAATTCAATGATAAATGAATATTTTGATACCAACAATTTCTTGAATAACATACGTAAAATACCAATTAAAACCTATACACCAACCTATATAAAAACTGAAACGACACTCACATTGATTATTAAAAATATGCATATCACACAAGGCCGAGGGAATATGTTCCACTCGTACAATAATAACAATATGAACACACCTAAGGTGCGTCGAAGAAAAATTAATATATAAATAAAGATAATCGAATCTCGGTGTTCTAATAAAGAATAAAGACGACAAAAGCTAGGATGGGGACACGATTTTAACTACTAATAACTACCCTAAATGCACAAACATGAATGCAAACAAAAACTTGCTAAAGAAAATTTAATAAAGAGAAGGACCACATAACTAAACTTAATAAGAAGAGAAATACTACGAATATGTAAATAAATAATTTACATATCTGTAACTATGCACATGGACAATACACCTCGTATTTTCAGCATTTACTTCTGCTTAATACATATGTTTCTGCCATCTAGGCGTCCTCAGTTAAGCTAGTGAAGCAATGTATACAAATTAATACAAACCTGTTATAAACAACTGGTTTGTATCTGAATTTAAATTTACTGAAATAGCCGCATAGATCAAGCAAGTTCCGTCCTATAAGAAGACAACTATTTAATAATTGACATCTTACGGGCGAAAGAGACTTTGTCTGGAGGGCTACCTATCGTTCGAACAGCTAAGCTGCTACGGGAAACGATAAAATACGTATGTAGATGTAGTTCATTAACAACCAGCCAGATGGCGGTAAATATACAAAAAGGTTTTGTTTAAGTATGACAATACGTTAAGCACGTATAAAGCGTTTGTACAATATGAAACAAACATGTAAATAAATAATTTACATATCTGTAACTATGCACATGGACAACACACCTCGTATTTTCAGCATTTACTTCTGCTTAGTACATGTGTTTCTGCCATTTAGGCGTCCTCAGTTAAGCTAGTGAAGCAATGTATACAAATTAATACAAACCTGTTATAAACAACTGGTTTGTATCTGTATTTAAATTTACTGAAATAGCCCGCATAGATCAAGCAAGTTCCGTCCTATAAGAAGACAACTATTTAATAATTGACATCTTACGGGCGAAAGAGACTTTGTCTGGAGGGCTACCTAAATTATACCTAAATTATTAAATAGTTGTCTTCTTATAGGACGGAACTTGCTTGATCTATGCGGGCTATTTCAGTAAATTTAAATACAGATACAAACCAGTTGTTTATAACAGGTTGGTATTAATTTGTATACATTGCTTCACTAGCTTAACTGAGGACGCCTAGATGGCAGAAACATATGTATTAAGCAGAAGTAAATGCTGAATATACGAGGTGTATTGTCCATGTGCATAGTTACAGATATGTAAATTATTTATTTACATGTTTGTTTCATATTGTATAAAGATATGATTCAAATAACTTCTCTGCACGACACCCAATAAGTTGCCTAATCTTCTGTATACCAATTAATATTTCTCGTTGCAGCTTGCTTGAAGTAAATATGAAAGAAATTCAAATATATTTAAACATTTGGGACTTCTGTCACAATTATATCCTGGTAAAGTTGTATACTATATTTTTATGGTTAATATTCTGACAGTGTTGAATATTCCAAATTCACTAGGAATATTATATCAAATAGGATCACTTATATACCAATAAAATAGTGATATTCACTTAAAATACCCTTCTTAAAGACACATTACAGAAGTGTGTACACATTATCCGGGATAATGTGTACTAAAGATTAGTAAAAATTATGAAATATCGGTATCCGCACATTTCCGGTGGATATGGCTTTCACACATTTTTTATTTGCCCGGACAACCTGGACGGTTGGCGCCGCGACGTGTTGTATCTGCATTCTTATGCAAAGGTGATTTTGTCACATTGTAGAAATTAATACAACAAATTAGAGCGACAATTGCATGTAATGTGGGAATTTAATAGTTATTAATTCTCATTTACATCGCGATTTTCATATATATATATATATATATATATATATATATATATATATATGTATATATACAGTGTGTCCACAGATTCATTCTCAATATGGGAATCTCGCTTATTATGAGAGACAGAGATTTGGTTAAATGGGATCAAATACTCCAGAGTTAAAGTTGTACCAAACCCTATACACTAGCTTTGAATATTTAACGTGCTTCGGGCGCTATTGCAAAAAAAGTGAAAAATTCACTTTTTTGCAATAGCGTCCGATTTTTTCGAATTTCTTTAATAATTCGTTTATTTTTAAAATAAGGCAAATTTAGTTTGCACTTCCTTAAGGCACTTTTTTCATAGGAATCTGGTGGTGTATTTAGATTTTTGAATACTGCTATAGTGGTTGAGCCACAATGGTCAGGTTTCATTTTTCTTATCGGGGCCATAGTTGGCTGACACCATCGAAAACAATTTTTCTTTCCCTTTTCAAAAATGTATAATTTGTTATATCTGATACCAAAACTAATTTAAAAAATTAAGAAAAAACACATATTGTTACATTAGCAGGTTAGAGCGGTTGTGAAATTTGACAATAGGAAACTTTTGGAACATTAAACAATCTAAGATACAACTGTCATGTTAGTGTTTTTTTATAGTGACATTTAGTTTATGTTCTGTGAAATTTACAAATCGAATAGCAAAATAAATACCTAGCATAATAAAATATAAAGTACCATTTAAATACTAAATTTAGTGATTATTATTAAATAATTTTGCAGTCATGGAGCCGTTTAGTAATAGTGACAAATTTGATATGTTGTCCTGTTACATTCTGTGTCACAAGAATTCGACGTGAGCTGCCGAAATGTACATAAACCAGTAAATTTAATACATAATAGATCATATACAAAACCGCAGCGAATAAGTAATGAAACTAAAACTACAAGCAGTTGTTGAAAATCCAAACATATCAGTTCGGGAAATTCAACATAACACAGGCGTTCCCAAATCTACTGCTCATAAGATTTTGGCCTCCCACAAATATCATCCATATAAATACAATGTACGTCAATCTTTAAGACCAGGGGATAATGAAAGACGAAGTGAATTTTGTGAATAGTACACTAGGCAATGCAACGATAATGATAATTTTTCTTCTCAAACATTATGGTTCGATGAAGCTAGATTCACAAACAATGGTTTATTCAATAGACAAAATTTACGATTTTGGTCTACAGAAAACCCTCATGTAATCAGACCTGCTCAACATCAAGTGCGTTTTAGATTTAATGTCTGATGTGGCATATTAGGATCACGAATAATTGGTCCAATAATTTTTTATGAAACACTAACGTCCTATGGATAAAATGCTATGGATAAAATTGGAATGTATCTTTGAATAATTTTATCCATAGCGACTCAATTATATGACATTTGTATACTGTCATTTATATTTTATATCCTTGATAAAGGCATCATTGCCGAAACATGTAGGGTTGTTTTAAATATATATACTTTAAAGTAAAGCCAGACCTTAAATCGCCAACTGATTGAAATTACTATATATATATATATATATATATATATATATATATATATATATATATATACAGGTGTGTATAAATTGGCGGACCCACTACACGTGGCGACATTCTTGTTCAAATTTTGAGTTAAAAGTCCTAATCCTAAAACTATGTATCAGGCTTCCTTTGTCTACAGAATGAATTTGACTAGAACAACATTAGGCTGCCTACTTATTGTTTTACAACGTTGTCAGATGTGTTTTTCGTCAAAATAAGTTAATAAACAAATATTAAAAACAAACTTTAAAATCAAAAAGAAAACTTTAACGAAAGGATAATAACAACAATTCTTCTTTCTTCTAAATTGTAGCTCTTTCTGTCAACACATATCGAGTAATAATGCTTATTTCAAGACTGAAAGTCCGAACTTTAGGAACCTCGTGCAAAGATATGGAGCATGGTACAACATTTTCGTATTAGGATTTTGGACTCCGAATTTAACGAAGAACATCGCTGCGTGTAGTGGGTCCGCCAATTTATACACACCTTGTATATATATATACATATATACATATATATACATATATATATATATACATATATATATATATATATATATAACATTAGATAAATTATTGGAGTTTTTCGGCTTTTTATATGAAATATTTACAAATATCAAATTAGAATGTATGTAATTGCAGAGTAAGCGGGGATGTAAACATTGCTGTCTACAAATTACAAAGCAAATCATACGAAATTTGTTAATTGAAAAGTGTGGTCTACGTTGGGCCTACCATATTTTTCAATTAAAAAATTTCGTATGATTTGATTTGTAATTTGTAGACAGCAATGTTTACATCCCCACTTACTCTGCAGTTACATACATTCTAATTTGATATTTGTAAATATTTCATATAAAAAGCCGAAAAACTCCAATAATTTATCTAATTTTATATTTAATGAACGGCTAAGAAATTATCTAAACACTTATATATATATATGTATATATATATATATATATATATATACCGCCTAATTCTGAGCAAACGCAACGATGCGAATGTTTGAATATTTCTCCCGCTCCAAATAGAATTCACCTGAATGCTGTAGGCGTGTCAACATCGATGTCATATGTCATACATACTTACATATTATGGAGCCGCGTAAGAAAAATTATCTGATTACCAAATTACTATTAAAGGACTATAAATTGTTTAGTCCTGTGTTATTGTAATGATTTTATAATAAATAAATAGCAATACGTTATACTGACGATGGTCACACAAAGCGTAATAAAATTATTAATAAGCGGTTAAGAAAATTGCAAATAAGGCATCAAGAGATTTAATAAATTAAATTTTAATAATAAAGGTAACAAAAACTATTCATAGTAAACTAAATAAACTTCAGAAATAAATAAAAACTAAATTAAATTCTAGTAATGTTAAGAAAAATTTACTCTTACAGATAATAAAATAAATTGTTCATAATGAGAAATTAATTATATAATAACGGAAATTCATCCGTTTAAACTCATCACCGTAAAATAATTGATGATGTTTGGAATATTTATAATTACGAAAACCATTTAATTTTAGTATGCGGTTAACGGAAGAGCAGCGTATGCCTAAATCGTTGGAAATATCGCTATGTGTCAAATTTGAATTTAGTTCTATTGCAGCGCATACTAAAATGAACGTATCATTAGGAACTCCGGCAAATAAGTCACATATTCTTTGATAAGAATTATCAGCGTGGTACCATTTCATCAATTCGGCTTTCTCTTCTAGTGTATAACGCGGCATTATCACTATTCAAACGCTTAAGAGACTCCGTATAGGGTGACAGTGGTGACACTAATTTGTGACATTAATTGTCAAATCGTTGCGCGACAGACTGTTCTGTGATTGGCTAAACGCGTTCAGGGGATTTGTATTCGAAGCGGGAGAAATATTCATACATTCGCATCGTTGCGTTTGCTCAGAATTGGGCGGTATATATATATATATATATATATATATATATATATATATATATATATATTTAGTGTGAATAAGAATTAAATTTCTTATTTATTTTATTGGCCGTGTCTTAATATTAAAATAATAGACTTTTTTATTGGTTTAGCGACCTTTAATGAATTTCAATAATTTCAATAATTAATAAAACAGTAATAATGGAAAAAAGACAATATATGGAAAACATGGAAAAACTCCTAAATGACGATATAACTTATACTAAATTAAAGAATGACCCCAGAACAAAATATCAAAAGATAAACAACACACTAATTAAAAAATGGGAAAATAAACAAATCATCTCACCAAAAACAGCCAACAAATTAAAGATACATAATGCGCAACCACCCAAAATATATGGCTTACCAAAACTACATCAAAATAATATCCCATTAAGACCAATCGTATCTTGCATTCAAAGCCCGTTTTATGAACTATCAAAATATCAAAAACACTAACCAATGTCATAGGTCAAAATAAATATTATATTAAAAATACTTTCGAATTCAAACAATATATCGATAAAATCAAAACAAATAACGACGAAAAACTTGTTTCCTTGGACGTAGAATTAATGTACACCAATATACCTTTAACACTAGCAAAAAAAGTAATTACAGAAAAATGGGACTCCATCAAAAATTTCACAGACTTACCATTAATAGATTTCCTTGAAGCAATAAAATTAACTTTAACTTCCACATATTTTCAATTCGACAATAAATATTTCAAACAAATGGAAGGACTAGCAATCGGAGCACCTATATCCAGCGTAGTAGCCCAATTAGTATTAGAACACATCGAAGAAAATGTTATAAAATCCCTGAAAATAAAACCAACTTTTTTCAAAAGATATGCCGATGACTGCATAATGATGTTACCAGAAAAGGAAATAAGCAATGTACAAAATAGCTTCAACAACTTCCATCCAAATTTAAACTTTACCATTGAAATAGAAAAAAACAACTCCATAAACTACTTAGACTTAACACTAATAAAAACAAACAACAACATACAAACAAAATGGTACACTAAACCAATCACATCCGGCAGATACGTAAACTTTTATTCAAACCAACCCCTATCCCACAAAAAAAATGTAGTAACAGCGTTAGTAGACAGGGCTTTAAATCTCACCAATCCAGTTTTCAGACCAACAGTACTGAACAAAGTAAAAACAATTTTAACAGAAAACAATTATCCACCACAATTTATATAAAAAATTGTAAAACAGAGACTTAATTAAATATATAACAAAACTAAGTGCCAAAACAAAAATAAAACAACAAATGAATTAACATATATCCCTACACCCTATATAACTGGATTATCCGAAAAACTAAACAATATATTTAAACCATTTAATTTTAAAATAGCACATCAAAGCGGAAAACACCTAAAGTTCCTACACAGCAAACTAAAAGACTCAACACCTACACTAAAACAATCACATACAATATATAACATACCCTGCAAAGACTGTGACAAAGTATACATAGCCCAAACAAAACAGTTACTACAGGAAAGATTAAAAGGTCACAAATACGCAAAAAAATCAGACTGCTTTAAAAAAACACCAGATGACACTAAAACATCATTTTGATTTTGAAAATACCAAAATAATAACAAAGCAAGAAAATACAAAAGATATGGAGGTCTTAGAAATGATCCATATTTTCAAAAACAGCAGAACAATCAACGACCGTAACGAGATTGATGGACTTTCTAAACTCTATTATCCACTCATTAAACAATAGAAGACAACCAACCCCACCCACACACACCAAAAATTTTTTTATTGTTTCCCATTGTAAATACAGTAAACTATGTTTCCCTAACACATGGCCTAACCAAACTAATTTTAAAACGAAATAGGAAATTTCATTTCTCAAACAAAGATATTTAGTCAGACAAAATATTCTGAGGAACGCATGTGTTTTGGAACGGAATAAATCGGTGAGTTTTATATCATTTTAATTTTCCTTACTTTATTATTATTTTAATTTTAATTTTTAATTCATTCATACAAATGTAATCATTTAATTCTCCTTACTTTATTATTATTTTTACTTTAATTTTTAATTCATTCATACAAATGTAAACATATTTTCTTACCTTTCGTTATAATAATTTTTTGCTTCTAGTCACTTGAAAAAGACTCAATAATAGAAAGAGTCGAAACGTCGCATAGAAAAACATTGATATTCATTAAAGGTCGCTAAACCAATAAAAGAGTCTATTATTTTAATATATATATAAAGACGGCAGACGATGTGCCAACACTGTCAAATTTAATAATAATATGTTTATATACTGAGAAGGATTGTTCGACGTTGAGAGATGTTATATTTGCAATATTAAAGTGCTCTTTCTATCTGTACAACGGATCTTCAGTATTGGTAAAAAGTTGCCCTAATTTTGTAAAATCTACATTTTTATCTAATACACCTTATGTGTATTATTAAATTTAACAGTGTGGGGCACATAGTCTGCCGTCTTTATTATATATATATATATATATATATATATATATATATATATATATATATATATATAAGGTAAACTTAATAAGTCGGCTATTAAAGGTCTGGTTCATTACTTCAAAGTATATATATTTAAAACAACCCTACATGTTTCGGCAATGATGCACTTGTTAAGCGAATAAAAAATATAAATGACAGAATATAAATGTCAAATAATTGAGTTGCTATGGTTTAAATTATTCAAAGATACATTCCAATAATAATAATAAGTCATGCCTTAGTATTCCAGAAAATAGACAGCAAGGTGTGAACATATGTGTTGTTCGCTGCCAGCAGCTTGTGTCTCTTTCTGGGTATGAACCTGTGTGTTGGTTGCTGCTGGCAGCTTGCGTCTCTCTCTCTGACTGTGTGATTTTGTATTTGTGTGACCGCGTAAGTGTAGGGTTTTGTTTGTTAATGTGCTCGTGCGTGTTTTTAGTGACCGGTCGCGTAAATTTAGAGAGATCGGATAACCAGCCGTTGCGTAGGGCCGCCAACCCTTTCCCGGCAACTTCTTTACTTTTCCGAGCAGTACTTCGACGGCCCGACCCCCGCCCCAACGAGGCAAGGCGCAGACCAGCGAATCGCACCCTGCACGGGGTTGCTCATAGCCAACCGAGGGAACACTCTTAGTGGCTACCTCAGTCGACGACGGTCACACTTTGTGCCATCCTAACGATTTCCGCAAAAGCGGGGGCAATGCACACACGTCGAACGTGTGTGTGCTGTTAACAGCAGCCTAGCCAGGTTGCCGCCCAGGACCAGTCCTAGTGGTGTGTGCATTGCGTGGCGCCGTGATTTGCGCCGCGTAGCTTGGTTCCTCACTCCTGCTGGAAAGGCGGAATGGCACCTGACTGCCTATTGGGCAGACCCCCCTAGAGTTTGGTAGCGCATATGCTAGGCTACAACCCAGTAGAGGACCACATCAGCACAAAACAGAAAACAGGGAAAAGCAAGACATGAGTTATTATTACGTATGCGCCCGTGGAGCGACTTAAGATGCAAAGTTGTCGGCATTCGCTCAAAACGAGAAGGAAAACCACGAAAACCTGCTCGGACAACTAGACAGGAATCAAAATACGGAACAGTCAGCATGATTAGCAAAAGTATATGATATTTAAATGTAATTGATATTTAAATAACATAAGGTATATAACAAAAAAATATATTATGATGGTAAATTGTAGATCGTTACAAAATTAAGTTATAGTATATACTGCTTAAATTTTTTATATCATTTCTGTTGTTAATTGAATTTTTTTCCTGTTTAATACTAATCATTTCTTTAATTTGTCTTTTCATTGTGTGTTGTTCTTTATCAATTATCTGTGTGTTCTCAAAATCGAAATGGTGATCGCGTTGTAGTTTGTGTGTAGACAAAGCAGTTTTGTCTGTTCTAGAGTATTTGTGGACTTGTATTCTTTTGTATAAATATTACACACACCACTAGGACCGGTCCTGGGTGGCAACCTGGCTAGGCTGCTGTTAACAGCACACACACGTTCGACGTGTGTGCATTACCCCCGCTTTTGCGGAAATCGTTAAGATGGCACAAAGTGTGACCGTCGTCGACTGAGGTAGCCACTAAGAGTGTTCCCTCGGTTGGCGATGAGCAACCCCGTGCAGGGTGCGCTTCGCTGGTCTGCGCCTTGCCTCGTTGGGGCGGTGGTCGGGCCGTCGAAGTACTGATCGGAAAAGTAAAGAAATTTCCGGGAAAGGGTTGGCGGCCCTACGCAACGGCTGGTTATCCGATCTCTCTAAATTTACGCGACCGGTCACTAAACACACGCACGAGCACACTAACATACAAAACCCTACACTTACGCTGTCACACAAATACAAAATCACACACCCAGAGAGAGACGCAAGCTGCCAGCAGCAACCAACACACAAGTTGATACCCAGAAAGAGACACAAGCTGCTGGCAGCGAACAACACATATGTTCACACCTTGCTATCTATTTTTTGGAATACTATGGCATGACTTATTATTATTATTATTGGAATGTATCTTTCAATAATTTAAACCATGGCAACTCAATTATTTGACATTTATATTCTGTCATTTATATATTTTATTCCCTTGCCAAAGGCATCATTGCCGAAACATGTAGGGTTGTTTTAAATATATATACTTTGAAGTAATGAACCAGACCTTTAATCGCCGACTTATTAAGTTTACCTTATCATACCAAGGTCACGAAAATATTATATATTTATATATATATATATATATATATATATATATAAAATATATATATATATATATATATATATATATCCTACAGAGAGAAATAAACATACAATACACAGAACTCAAAAAACGAATTAATCTCAAAACATACAAAAGATTGATAGAATGGATAAAGTATAAACATATTAATTTCTTCAATAATATAAAAACTAAACAAAAACAGAAACTAGAAACCCTAAAACAAAAAACAAACCAAAACAAAAACACACAAAACTTCCTAAAAAATGACACATATAATAAAAATTGGATAGCAAACCTAACTAATGACAATATACCAAACAACGTTATGAAAATATTAAGTCTAGGACCAAAATTCACAATACAATACCAAATTGACAATAAAAACCAAAGGAAATTACCTATAGACGTAATAATTGCAAACGTAGAATCTTCAATAGAAAACATCAAAGAAAATGACAAAAATCATGTAAGGTCTAAAATCTGTAACAGCCTCTTAAATTACAAACAATCAAGCAAAACAGTTAATAATAACGAAGCAGAAAAAGCATTGAATAAACACATTAAAGAAACTAAAACCTTCCTAAAAAACAACAGTCATTTAATAGTACTACAATCAGACAAATCTAATAAAACAATAATAATGGAAAAAAGACAATACATGGAAAACATGGAAAAACTCCTAAATGACGATAAAACTTATACAAAATTAAAGAATGACCCCACAACAAAATATCAAAAAATAAACAACACACTAATTAAAAAATGGGAAAATGAACAGATCATCTCACCAAAAACAGCAAACAAATTAAAATACATAATGCACAACCACCCAAAATATATGGCTTACCAAAATTACATAAAAATAACATCCCATTAAGACCAATCGTATCATGCATTCAAAGCCCGTTTTATGAACTGTCAAAATATTTAACAAAAACACTAACCAATGTCACAGGTCAAAACCAATATTATATTAAAAATACTATTGAATTCAAAAAACCTATCGATAAAATCAAAACAAATAACAACGAGAAACTTGTTTCCTTAGACGTAGAATCAATGTACACCAATATACCTTTAACACTGGCCAAAAAAGTAATCACAGAAAAATGGAACTCCATCAAAAATTTCACAGGCTTACCATTAATAGATTTCCTTGAAGCAATAGAACTAACTTTAACTTCCACATATTTTCAATTCGACAACAAATTTTTCAAACAAATTGAAGGACTAGCAATGGGAGCACCTATATCCAGCGTAGTAGCCCAATTAGTATTAGAGCACATCGAAGAAAATGTTATAAAATCCCTGAAAATAAAACCAACCTTTTTCAAAAGATATGTCGATGATTGCATAATGATGCCACCAGAAAATGAAATAAACAATGTACAAAATAGTTTCAACAATTTCCATCCAAATTTAAACTTTACCATTGAAATAGAAAAAAACAACTCCATAAACTACTTAGACCTAACACTGATAAAAACAAACAACAACATACAAACAAAATGGTACACTAAACCAACCACATCCGGCAGATATGTAAACTTTTTTTCAAACCAACCCCTAGCCCACAAAAAAAATGTAGTAACAGCGTTAGTAGACAGAGCCTTAAATCTCACTAATCCAGTTTTCAGACCAACAGTACTAAATAAAGTAAAAACAATTCTAACAGAAAACAATTATCCACCACAATTTATACAAAAAAATTATAAAACTAAGACTTAATAAAATTTATAACACAACAAACGGCCACAACAAAAACAAAAAAACCAATGAATTGACATATATCCCCACACCCTATATAACTGGATTATCCGAAAAACTAGACAATATGTTTAAACCATTTAATTTTAAAATAGCACACCAAAGCGGTAAAAACCTAAAATTCCTACACACCAAACTAAAAGACTCAACACCTACACTAAAACAATCACACACAATATACAACATACCCTGCAAAGACTGTGACAAAGTATACATAGGCCAAACAAAACAGTTACTACAAGAAAGATTGAAAGGTCACAAATACGCAAAAAATCAAACTGCCTTAAAAAAACACCAATTGACACTAAAACATAATTTTGATTTTGATAACACCAAAGTAATAACACAGAAAAAGAATACAAAAGCTAGGGAGGTCTTAGAAATGATCCACATTTTCAAAAACAGCAGAACAATCAACGACAGAAACGAAATTGATGGACTTTCTAAACTCTATTACCCACTCATTAAACAATAAATAAAATCAAAACCCCCGCGGTGTGTGCGGGGGCACACACAAACACAAACCAAAAAAAAAATTTTTTTATCAGTTCCCATTTGTAAATACTTTTACTATATACCCCTAAACACGGTCCTGACCATCTTGCTAAATTCCAAAATAGAACAGAAATTAACCTCTCTAAACCAAGCCACAAACACTTACAATATTCCAACTAGTGCGGTTCGGTTCGGTTCCTTAAAAAAAGGTCTCGGATGTCCCCGAAAACACATGTTACACAGAATGCGTGTTTTTGAAACCAAAAAAAATAACGGTGAGTTTTATTATCATTCATTGTTCATTCATTGTTTCTGTACTGTAATTGTAGTTTAATTCAAATTTTCAATTCATTTATACAGATTTAATCACTTTAATTTTTCCTTACTCATTATTAATCTAATTTTAAATTCTAACTTTAATTGCTAATTCAATTGGTAATTCAGTCTTTAATCTAATTTTAATTGTTAATTTAATTGTTAATTCAGTCTCACAAAAGCAAACACAGTTCTCATGTTTTCATTGTATTAATTCTTGTTTCTAGTTACCTTACTGTATTGTAGTTTAATTCAAATTTTCAATTCATTTATACAGATGTAATCATTTTAATTTTCCTTACTCATTATTAATATAATTTTAAATTTTAACTTTAATTGTTAATTTAATTGGTAATTCAGTCTTTAATCTAATTTTAATTGTTAATTTAATTGTTAATTCAGTCTCACAAAAGCAAACACAGTTCTCATGTTTTCATTGTATTAATTCTTGTTTCTAGTTACTTGAAAAAGACTGAATAATAATAAAAGTCGAAACGTCGTAGAATGAAACATAAAAATTCAATAAAAGGTCGCTTAACCAATAAAAAGTCTATTATTTTTAATATTAAGACACGGCCAATAAAATAAATGAGAAAAATAAAATTCTTATAAACACTAAATATATATATATATATATATATATATATATATATATATATATATATTATAATAAAATGTTGATTAGCTTATGGAAAGCACTAGCTTTAATTTGTTACATTTCTGTTATTAGGATTTCTTAGAAGGTGGAAGACTATTATATTTATATTGTTTTGATGAAAATTAAGTGGCATTTTTGAAAACATATAAAATTAGAAAAGAAGAATTTGGAATTTTAGAAAGAGTTTGTTTGCCTTATTACAAACGGCGGCTTCGCTGGATATTGGGATGTGGTTGCCGTGCTAATTATAATGAAATTATTTGATAATAAAATTATTAGTGGTGCTCTTGAAGTTTCTTCAAAGTTCCAGGACGTGTGTGATAATGGTTAATGAAAATAAATATACAACAACTTACTTACTAAATAAAACACAGGAGCGTTGTCCTTAAAGTTTGTATTTATATTTACATAAGAAGAAATTGAAATTCGAATATTTAAAAGTAATAATCAAAGTAATATATACACGAGGAGCGGTAAATAAGTAATTGAAAATTATTAGTAGTAAATTAAATGTTAATTAATTACGATTAATATAAAATAATCTCTAATCGAACAATACAGAGTTACCTTTGTGTGGCGATGATGGTCACGTGGCCTTCGAAGATATACCTGGTCAAGTATATGTAGAGCGGTTCTTAGAAGCGAAAGACGCCAGGCGGCCTGGCATCGTGGACTTGAACAGTACGATGAGTTTTTTTACTTTCGAAGGTTCTAAAGAGAAGCATGGACTGATAGTTTTGTGTCGATAGAACACTGGTTTAGAAAACGGTCTGTCTATGGCCTAAGTCGAAGAGAGGGTCGATATCTTGAATAATAATTAATAAAAAGCGCGACCTGAAGAGATGTTCTATCGATGGCATAAATATTATTAAAATAACGCTTGTGACATAAGCTTCCTAATGATATGGAACACAATATATAAAAGAAGATGTATATAATTAAACTAAAACAATTTAAAATGAAATGTATATAGAAATTCCACAGTAACGTTAGGGTTGTTGCCGGGTCAGGTAGTTCACGGGCGTCCCAGTTAAGGCTATAACAAAAGAAATGCTTTCTCTTTGTAAACGAATGTACAGAAAATGTCTTAAGTTTAAATATTTTAAATCGAGATATTTAAAGAAGAAATATATTATTAAAAATAAATTAAAATATTTTTATATGCGGAGCGTAACATCCTTGAGTATTCTGGGGACCATACACCTACAAGATCAGCTAGGATCGTGACCGTTGTTTCTGTTTGAATAATATACCAGCCGTACGTCAGGGGAAGCAAAATTTGATTCCAGAGACTAGACGGTCTATAGACGGATAATAGTGAAGTTAAAATATTGAGCTAAGTCTATATTATTTGGTTTGTTATCAAAAATTTAACCTATTAAGTAAACAGATATATACTTACGTAAAGTAAATAAAGGTTCCATTAATAACCATTTCAAACATTGTAAGTAGGGAAGCTATATACACATTCATTTTTTAAGCGTGGTTTGATTTATCAGAACCTATTTGTTCAAATAGCCAAATATTTGTTCCATTTCTTTAGATTCGTTTAATTTCTCACATATAAGAAATTCCCACATAACCTTTAAACTTTATAATTATGTTTTCAATAAAAAAATAGTTAATCCATTCTTTGTTCTGAATCATTTGTTAAATATTATCTAATATAATATATCTAATTAAATATTCAACTCATAAAGATAAGATTTTCCTTTTAATAAACAGAATTTAAGCTACCAAAGCAAGTCGTTTGTATTCAATAAGTTTATAAATATTAATTCTGAGATATAAACAACTAACATACCTTTAATTTCTTTGTCAAACAAGAACCTTCACGACCCTGGAGATACTTAGAGAACTCATGTTCGTTATTCCTCCTAATTATATTAAATATCAGCAATTTTTTTGAAAAACAAAATACTATTTTGGTTGTTCAGGTTACGATCGTTAACTTCAAACGTTTACAATCAATTATTGGTCCTACGCAGAAGTAAATCATAATGCGTGGGCAAAAATTCGAATTTAAATCCATTTTACTTCTTTTAAGTCTAATATTTTGTCTTAAAAACACTTTTTAGTGAACGTTTGACGTATTATTATATTTTGACGGTCCAACGTAGGGCTGCTAATTTATTAGTATATTTTGGCACTCCAACGTCTGACTCCAAATGTTATTATAATATATATATATTAATATAGTCTGTTTATGTACAATTAATAATAATTGAAGAATTGGAAATATTACATATATAATTTTAAAAGTCAAACAAGAAAGAATATTGAGCATATAGAAATAAGTTTTAGATTAAGTATTATAATAAGAAATGTGAATAGTATGTGTAAATATAAAGCACTTCTTCTATTTAGAGTAAATATACCAAATGAATGACAATTAATTTATATTTTTAAATAATCAAAAATATACTCACAAAAATTTATTATTTGCATTAAAATGGGTTGGTATCATATATAAGAAATTAAGTAGTTGCCTTGGAATAGAAAATTGGAACGGGAGATGCGTCCTAGCGTTAATTGAGGACAGACCTACATGGGATTAAAAAATTTAGACGCCATTTTGTTAAATTTGGTAGCGTCCCAGTAGAGGGACATAGCCGATTCTAGCACCTCCTCATGTTGAACCTCCTCATTGCCCTTGACCTTGCATGTGGCACAGCCCAAGGGCAATGAGGAGGTTCTACATAAGGAGGTGCTAGAATCGGCTATGTCAAGGTCAAGGTCATATCAAGGTCACATCAAGGTCACGTCAAGGTCATATCAAGGTCATATTAAGGTCATATCGAGGTCATATCAAGGTCATATCACGGTTATATCAAGGTTATATCAAGGTTATATCAAGGTTATATCAAGGTTATATCAAGGTTATATCAAGGTCATGTCAAGGTCAAGGATATCACAAGGTCAAGGGCGCGAAGAAGTCAAGGTCACGACAAGGTCAAGGGTACGGCAAGGTCAATGACACAACAAGGTGAAGGGTACGACAAGTGGAGGGAGTTTAAGGTGCTATTTAAGAAACGTGGAGAACGTATTCGCAAATAGTGTAATCCTTAACAATATTATGGAACTATTACATAGAAAATATATTTTTTCTGTGAGTGAGTTAACAGAAGAGGAAGAAGATGAAATAATACAACACATTTTGGAAAGTATTGGTGAAGATGAGGAAATTGAGGAAGAAGAAAGTAATAATGAAGAAAATAATGATAATGAAGAAAATAATGGTAATGAAGAAAATAATGATGATGAAGTAATTTTCGATGATGATGATGATGAAGTAATTTTCGACGATATTTTTGAAATAGAGACAGTGATACTTCTAGCAGAACTAGATAATATCAGTGATTTTGAAAATAATTAAGATGACCAATTATTAGTGTTTATTTTGTTATTTTGTTATTAGTGTTAGTTAAATACAGTAGTAGTACAGCGATGGAGTTGAAGATCTGATAAATAAATATAATCAGAACATGTTTCATTTACTTTTAATAAGCAGCAGTAGGTTCTATAAGTACATATAAATAAATTTGCGGAGGATAGTAGATGTAGTACAGAAGTTGGTTCTACAGTTAAAAGTAAGCTTGAGGAGGTCCCCACACTCGAAATCGTGCTAAAGCGCAGGTTTACCGATAAGAGGTTTATAAAGAGACAGTTGGTGTATGCCAGCAATAGTTCATTGCAGCAGTTCATTTCAAAGTGTTCATTTAAAGAACCTAAGATGTTTGATTGTGAGTATTGTGGTAAACAATTTTATCGTGGAGATAACAGAAATCGACACATGTTAAGTTCTTGCAAAGGCAAGAGAATAAAAATCAGTGATAACAATCCAGACTTGTGGAAATGTGAAATCTGTAATGTATACGTGGAGAAGAATTGTTATACTGCACATATTCGTAGTGCCACGCATCGAAATAAAGCGTTTGTAATAGTTGACGATGGTGTAAGAAGAAGTGTATCCACATTCGCAGGAAGAATAGTAAGTTATCAAATATCTGATTCGTCTCAAATATATGTTGATATTGAAGAATTTTCAAATAACATCAGAGAAAAGGTGTTGACACTAATAGAGAGTGTCGTACATGTACATAATTCGATTAAAATAAATTTTGAATTATATGGTATGTATTATTTGCTGACAAAAGATAATGTGGAAATCAAATCATTTAATACTATGAACAAGATCATAACGCAAGGAAGTGAATTATATAGCTTGTACAATGAGTATATTGATGAAATTAAGAACAAAATGAGCGAATTCCAGGAGCGTAATTCAGGTAAAATTGTATAAACTTATATTATTATAGTGATTTACGTCTCTCTGATTATATTTCAGGTTGGACTTTGAGCAATATTATACATTTGGAAGTGAACAGAAATAAATACAATCCTATGAGAGGATCAAGTTATGTGGACTTACCACCATCAATAAAGAAGAAGAAGGCCATTATAAATATTCAAAATGTTGACAATGCATGTTTCGCTTGGGCGATTACTTCAGCGTTAAGAGTGCCAGGTGGACTTCCCCAAAGACCTTCTTCCTATCCCCATTATGATACCGTGGCTGATTTTACTGGTTTAGATTTCCCTGTCCATTTAAAAGACATTGTTAAGTTTGAAGAAAAGAATAATATATCTGTAAACGTATGTGGTATCGAGGAGTATTTCGATGGTGCTGTGACGGTGCATGATATAGTGGGACCTTTATATTTTACGAAACAAAGGAAAATGACTCATATTAATTTATTACTTCTTTCTGCGAAAGAAGGGAATCTACACTATTGTTGGATTAAGAACTTGTCTCGACTTGTTTCGGCTCAAAAATCACAGCGTGGACATCAAAAATATATTTGTGATGTCTAACTTTTTTTACATCGTTAGAAAAATTACAAAGACATGAACATGAAGATTGTAAGCAGGTGAAGGCGGTGTTTCCAACTATGAATCTGAAGACGAACAAATATGGCGAAGAAGTTCCGGAAAATATATTAAAATTTGAAAAATTTGAAAAGCAGTTAAGAGTTCCTTTTGTTGTGTATGCTGATTTTGAGGCAATATTAAAACCTATTGATATGGTAGAACCGGATCATGTAAAACCTTATAGTATGAAATGTTTCGAACATCAGCCACATTCTTTCGCTTACTATATAAAATGTTTGTTCGATGAAAATTTGTGTAAACTGCGCACATACCGTGGACAAAATACACCTAAAACGTTCATGACAGAGTTGGAAAGTGATGTAAAATTATTATATAAAAACTATTTGAGTAAAATTGTGGAAATGAAACCCTTAACTGAAGAAGAGTGTTATAATTATGAGCAAGCGAGAAGTTGTCATATTTGTGAAAAAGCACTAGATGTGAATGATAAAGTATGCGACCATGATCACATGACTGGATTATATCGAGGTGCAGCACACATGGTATGCAATATAAATTACAAAGAACCTCGCTATACTCCAATCATAATGCACAATTTATCGAATTACGATACACATTTATTTGTAAAATCCTTAGCATTGGACAAGGAAGAAATAGATGTTATTGCCCAAAATAAAGAAAAGTATATATCATTTTCTAAGAAAGTATATGTTGGCGATAGAATTGACTGTAATGGTAAGAAGAGGAAAGTCTTCCATAAATTGAGATTTTTAGATTCATTTCGATTTATGAGTTCTTCTTTAGATAAATTATCATATTATTTAGAGGATTCTCAGTGTAGAGAAGTGTCAAGATATTATATGGGTGAAAAATTTAATTTATTACGACGAAAGGGCGTCTTTCCATACAACTATGTCACATCATTTGAAAGTCTATCTGTGACAGATTTGCCCAGTAAAGATAAATTTTATGATATATTATCTGATAGCGAAATTAGTGATGAGGATTATAGTAGAGCCGTTCGAGTGTGGGATTTATTCGAATGTCAATCTCTGGGGGAATATAGTGATATATATCTACGATCTGATGTTTTGCTACTAGCAGATGTTTTCGAAAATTTTCGAAATATTTGTATGGACAATTACAAGTTAGATCCAGCACACTATTTTACGGCACCAGGTCTTAGCTGGGAAGCGATGCTACGAATGACAGACGTCAATTTAGAATTATTAACAGATGCGGATATGTTTCATTTTTTCAAACAGGGCATACGTGGAGGTGTCAGTATGTGTTCTAAAAGAATAGAGGTGGCAAATAACGAATACTTATCACAATTTGATCCATCAGAACCTAAGAAATATATATTATATCTCGATGCGACGAATTTGTATGGTTATGCTATGACGTCCAAATTACCAAGCGGTGAATTTGAATGGTTAACGAATGAGGAGTTAATGATGCTGTATGTTCAAACTTTGGAAGACGATGGGGATAGAGGGTACGTTTTCGAAATAGATTTAGAATATCCAACAGCTCTTCACGACCTCCACAATGATTATCCCTTCTGTCCGGAACACGTTATACCACCTAATTCTAAACATCCTAAATTGATTCCAAATCTTTCAAATAAATCGAATTACATTATTCACTATACGACTTTGAAACAATGTTTGAATAATGGTTTGAAACTAAGTGGAATTCGACGCGGAATTAAGTTTAATCAAAGTAATTGGTTAAAGGGATATATTGATTTTAATACAACAAAACGAAGTGAATCGAATAATGCATTCTACAAAGAATTTTACAAGTTAATGGTGAATAGCATATTTGGAAAAACTATGGAAAATGTTGAAAATCACGTTAATATTAAATTGGTTTCCCATTGGGAAACAATTAGAAACAGATTGGGTGCGGAGGCATATATTGCGAAGCCAAACTTTAAATCCAGTAAAGTATTTTGCAACACGTTAACAGCTATCGAATTGGCTCAAGTTCGAGTAGATTATGTAAAGCCTGTGTACGTAGGATTCACAATCCTGGAAATAGCTAAAAAGATAATGTATCACTTTTTCTATACCTTCCTTAAGCCTTTGTATGATTCTGACATTACACTGCTCTACACAGACACAGATTCTCTAATTATAAGTGTACGAAATTATAATGTATATAATGACATAAAAAATAATTTAGATATGTTTGATACTTCAACTTTTACTGAAGGGAACTTATTCGGAATACCACGCAGTTCACCTAGGCTCGGTAAAATGAAGGATGAATACGGCGGAGGTATTATTGAATGCTTCTATGGTACAGGGGCCAAAGCTTATTGCTTGAAAGTCCAAAATAAAACGGTGAAGACGGCGAAAGGACTCAAAAAATATGTTATTGATAAGAAATTGTCCGTTGCAGATTATAGATGTGTAGTTGAAGAAAATGAAACTCTTATGCGGAAGATGTACGTATTTAGATCAGATTTTCACACGATTTACACCGAATTGCGAAATAAAGTAGCGCTCACATCAAAAGATGATAAACGATATATTCTCCCAGATAGAGCTTCTACCTTAGCGTGGGGTCATTATAGAATAGAAGAATTAGAACGTGAAGCAAATTTGCAGAAATTGATTACCGAATTGATGGATTACCAACCTACAATTGACTTCAGCTCCTAATTTGCTTTCCTATCTGTACTTTTTCCATTATGTGTACTTTGAACTTATTACTTATGTAAAATAAAACACTGTATTTGATTTATTTTTCTAATTAGCTCTCTCATATGTATGCTTCTTAAACTGTACTACCTCATAACATGCATACTATGAACTGTATCATAACTTATAAGAAACATAACACTGTATTTAATTTATTTTTTGTAATTAGCTCTCATAACTGTTTCATGTGTACTCTGAACTGTATTACTACTACCTCTTGTAAAATAAAACACTATAATTTATTTATTTTTTTATTATTTCCCTAATTTCATTCGAAAATTACATTCTACAATACATTATCCTTGGATATCCAGGAGTTGTGTGATGCAGGCATACCCAACCATTTGACAAGGACTTGATTCTTTTTTCGACGTATAACTTTCTCAAACAGATAAACATCTGGATGTCGAACCTTTTTTAATTCTTCTTCGTAAAAACCTCCGAGAACATTCTGCTTTTGAGAGTCTTGCAATATATACATTCTCGGATATGTATTCTGGACTTTGCTTATCGTGAATATTTCATTGGTCCAGTTCGGAGTATACATTTTAGAAAAAACGTGTTTATGCTTACTGATACGCACATGATCTCCCACTTCAAATTTACCAATTCTAGGGTCACCAATTTTTATGTGACTGTACACCGATTTTTGAATTGCTTTGGCATTCCTTTGGTTTACTGCAACAGGTTTGTATCCCGTTGTTCTGTGAACTGTATTGTTGTAAATGTTGACCAACTGTTGCAACATACCAACCCACCGGTAGTTACCGTTGAAGCTGAACTCCTTCCACATTTTATTTTTAATCGTTCTATTAAAACGCTAAACAATAGAACTTTTTAAATTGGAGTAAGTGGTGTAGTGATTAATGTTATACTTATCCATGATCTTCCTAAATTGTCTGTTAAAAAATTCTTTCCCTTGATCGCTCTGAATATTCCTTGGAATGTTTTTCTTTCCTGAGGAGAGTATGGATTCCATAGCCGCTGACACTTCTGCTGCTGTTTTATTTTTTATTGGAATCACCCACGCAAACTTTGAAAATGTATTTATGCATACGAAAAGATATTTGAAATTATCGTTTTCTCGAGCATAAGGTATCATTTCAACCAGATCGATCTGGAATAAGTCTCGTAGTCCTTTTATTATGACTCTCCGTCGTCTAAAATTTCGTCGCGCAGGTGCGTGTAGTTCATTAACGACATCCCTTTTAAGTGATGACATTTCCTTCGACGACTACTTCTGCAAACACTGGCTCTGTTTCTTTCGGTACAGGATATGGACCAATGTACTTCAATCGCAATTCCGCGTTGATGTCTATTGATACTGCAGGATGGATGAGAACGATGCTGTGAGCGTTAACGGACAGTCTCACTAATTCATCGTCGGAATAATTAACTGCAACAATCTTTCCACTGTATAGTTTATTCCTATATAGTCGAGTTTGCTTTCGACGCGCAGGAGTTATAAAGTAATATGCGTCCTGCCCAATACGTCCATTACTCTGCAGTTGAAAAACATATTTTGAAGGTTCCCTTTTTGGAGGAGGAACATATAATATACGAGTAAGCTTTTCCAATTCCTTCTTGAATTTAGGGTGTTTTAAAAAATTTGCTACTGCATCTTCTTCCGCTATATGTCTTCTGACGATATGTTTATGTATGTGTCTTCCAAATTTATCTATTGTCATCGTAATACTCTATCGGTGTCGATATACTAACTGCTTTATAACTATGCTGCTCAACCTATTTAATTATTTTTGATTCCTGCAATTCCTCAATTATTGCAGTGATTTCGTTATCATGACCAGTATGTCCGGCATCCTTGGACGCCATCAGTAACTTCAATCTGTCGCACAATTCATTTACATCATCCCAATACTTATATTCCACAATACTCTTAGGAAAAACGATCTCTCGCAACGGTAATTTTTTTGATAAACCCAATCCTGTTTTCCAAGTGCGGGTCCACCAAACTTCTGGTTTTTTTCTTTGAACAATAGGTTTAATAATTGTCGTATATTTATAATATTTACTTGCTGCATATTTCCGAGCCGGATCGTAATCAACTCTAGCGGCGTGAGTATCATTTAAAATGAATTTATAATTCTTAGCGTCAGCATATTGAAACTTTCCCGGTCTCTTCATAAACAGTAGCTCTAGTAATCCCTTAGTAGCCCTATAAGTAAATTCACCGATTATAATGTTGGGTCCATCAAACCTAATATTTGCATTTCCAATCATCAGGTCACCATCAACTTCGCGTACACCATACTTCTCATCGAATTCTTCTTTCTCATCCGTCATCAACCCCATAAGATAAGGTCGTATAGCGGGGTCATGATCTTTTAGCGCTGCCTTAACTACATCCGTTTCTAACAGAGTCTTATTTAACGACTTATTAGTAATTATTGACTTTGACGGACGCGTTTTCAATAGCGATAGAGCGTGAGCCCTTGACTTATCCAACTCAAGGCTTTCACTAGAATCTAATTCATCACTTCGTTCCTCCTCTTCATCACCACCCTTTGGAGTCTCTGGCAATTGTTCCCCGATATATTCATCTTCTAGAAATGTGGGCTGGCTGAATGTCTCAGACATTCGAATTTTTTTTTTCAAATCTGATGAATTTGTAAGACTGGTTTCTCGTGGAGGTGTTCCGGCGAGATACACACTTAGTTGTTTTGTCGGAGAAGAATGAGTGGATGGGCTGAACCATGACACGTGTCGTTGCTGTCGTTTACGCGGTGTACTTTGTTGTCGTAAAATTGACGTTCCTGGTATTGCAACATAAGATTTTTCTGATATGATGTCTGACCAAGATTCTTCTACTTCTTTAGAAGTGTCCGCAGAATCAGTTCGTCCTCGATTTATATTACTGGGAGCTAATTTGCTAGCGATTTCAAGTAGCGGTTTTGCTATGGGCGCATACAGAATATTTGTTTCTCTCTGAGATTGTGCAATGTCAGCCCGTAAGGTTCTTAACTTTTATTTAAGAGCTTCGCGAGCTTGTATTAAATCTCTTATGATTTTATTTTCCATGTACACTCTATAACGAATACCTGTAGACTGATATAAACATTCCAGTAATACATGTTTTAAACCCTAATGTACGTTACAAACTCCTCTTAATTAAAACTTATAAACTTAAAGCACATCAAATTGTATACGATAGGGAGAAATATGTCAACTCTTCTCAGCCTCATTAATCTGTTTAAAGGTGTATGTAAGTATCAAAACCTAAACGATATCTTCCATCATTAAATAGAGAATCATTATCAATAAACAGCAAACCAAACGATTTCTTCCAACACATTCTACAGATGTATAGAAATTGTTCATAGCTTAAATCATGAATGTGATCATTATGGATATGTTTCAAATTTGTACCGTCTTGTCGAAATAGTATTAACAAATTGGTATTATCTCTGATAAGTTGCTTTGGGACCGCACTGTATGTTTGCATTAAATAAAAACAATCTAAATTTCGGTGTCTACCATAAGAGAAAAAATCTTTTACGATATTCAAGTCGGCAGGTGGTATATCATCAAAGATAACGACAGAATAATCTGCCATTTGGTTAGGAGTAGACATGTGATTAACATCAGTATACTCGTGGTAACCAATTTCAGGAACATTTTTCAATATATTTCTTAAGTATTCATACTTTTGCTGATGAAGAGATCTACAGCAGATGTAAATACTTTTGAAGCGAAACCCGTTAGGATGAAGTAATAGGGTTAAAAGGGCATTTGTTTTGCCACACCCAGAAGGTCCCACAATTAATCCTCGCTTAGATGAGCCACTGAAGAGGCTACTGTGTCGTATAAAACTCTTCGTAATTAATGTGGAATCATAGTTGTGCACTTGTAGGAATAATTCTTGAGGTTCCAATTGTACAATATTTGGTTCAGCTCCACTCGTTTCGATCGACATAATCGATTTGACTTCACAATAACGACTGAATTATTATTTCTCCGTGTGCGTTATATTATCTGTTTAGGATTATCTTAATATTAGAAATAAAACAAAGATTATAATAATTTTTTTATTTTATATTTTTTTTTATTTTTTGGTGCCGCCACTATTTTTATTTGTGGAAGGTGGTGGCGACTTCCGAGCGACAGGCCCCCCGAATCCCCCCGGCCGACGCCCCCGATCATGTGTCCATGTCCGGGGTCGCTGGCTCACGCGAAGCCTGCAGCATCGACTCCTGGAACCTTTGCTGCAGGGTATAGGTCTGCGGCACCGCCATCGCCTGGAGCCGTTGCCGAAGGGTTCTTGTCTGCACCGTCGGCGGAGTCATTGGGCTGCTATTGTGACATGACTCGTATTCAGGGGGCAGGTCGGGGGGGTCGACATCCGTCAGATTGTTCGCCGACGCCGACGGTGCCGATATCACTATTGTCAGCGGAATGGAGTCCTCCCATTTCTTTATTGTAATTTCTATTTCCTGCAAAATTAAAGTACTAAAGTTATTACATATCATGTAAACTATTGCAAAACAGTTATAGGTGTAATTTTGCAGCCCCTACGTTGTCTGGATAGTTTTGTAGGAACTAGTACATTAGTATCGTGCAATGTGGGTGTTAACCAGGTCGATGCAGAATTGTTTACAATCGAATGTGATGACAAGTTGATGTATTAGATGGTTGAAAATGTTGAAAATAGGTTGTCCGATGGTTCGTATCGTATCAGTGTAGTCTCGCTCATGAAACTTGACCAATGAAACAATTAATTATCGAAAATATAACTCATTGTGGTGGAAATGATTTTTGATAATCAATCATGTCTTCAATCAAGCTTCCAAGTCGATTCAGCAGATCCTTCCTTTCCCTTTGGCGGGTTACATATGAGTCATCGGATGGACTGACGACATTAGTTAGGAAATGAAGAACCTTGTCTTGCTCTAACGAATAACCGTTAACCTGCCCCTTTAGCGAGATCACCTGCTGAAGGAAACTATCCGCTGACTTATTGCCCGCCAAATATCTAACACATGTGTCAGGAAACTGTTTACAATCCGCAGAGAAAGTTGCGAGTTCGGATGGTTGTTGTTGCCCACAGTGGAATTGTGAGGCAAACAACGACGCAGAAGCATTGGAAGGTGGAGCTGGAGAATCATTTGAAGGAGGAGCTGGAGAAGCATTGGAAGAAAAGTGTTCAGGAATATTTGCGTTGGGAGAAGGTATGGGGGACTGAGGAAGATCAGTTATTTCTGGAGCTGCTTGAGGAATTGCAGGTGATTCAGTAAAAGGGCCGGTAACATTCATTTGAGGTTGGGACGCTGAAAAATGAGTAGTCTGAGACTGAGTCTGAGACTGAGTCTGAGACAAGATTACTACAGATTCTGTGGTTAGATTAATCGTCTCCACAATCTGTGGTATTCTTGCCACCCCTCGTGTCACATTTACATCATTACACATTTGCCTTCTTCCTACTGTATCGTCCGTGAGCAGTGTTCGCAGATTTGGCGCTCGAACATCAGGACTACAAGTTGTATAGGGTAAAGGTATATAGTTTTTTTTATTTTGCCCTGGTCGTCTTTCCGTCCTCGTAGTGTGTTCTTGTCTTGAGGTCGAGATTGTCAAGTTTCTGTACATACGTCGTTGGGCAGTCAGTTGGCGTTGTTGTACCCTATCCAATTTGTAGTACTCGTCCTTCGGCAAATAAGGAGGAGGTTGCAAAGGTGGAACGGTAGTCAATTGTGACACGAAAGCAGGTGGATTAACTTCTGCTGCAACACCTACTTCAACAGTATGAGGTAGGGGTCGTACCGCAGAAGTAGATGGAACTGCAGAAGGTAATTCAACTGACTCCGATTGTCGTCTAACGTCCGTCCGACGGGAAAATTCATCCATTCGTCTATCCAGTGATAAAATCTCGTCCAAGTCCACGTTTTCAACATTTTCAACATTTTCAAAAAAAATAAAATCAAAGTCGTCGTTATTAGTCTAAAATAAAAAAGATGAATTAACTATGACAAATGAATGTGAAGAATTTGTAAATTTAAATTATATTCTCTATACAATTACAAAAAGTATTTAAATTCTTTTCTCGCTGCAATAAATGTAAGCACATTAATTTGAACTGTTGAAATAATTTTAAAACCAAATACAAATAAGTGTGTAAATAATAATAAGTAAATATACAAGAAATATAATGTAATTGTACTCACCATTATACTGCAAGAGATACTTTGTGAATGATTTATAAGAAGAATAAAGGAAGTATATATATTAAAATCTCTACGTCAAAACACGTCACGTTTTAAGAATAACAATTTTTTATACGTGTCTGCTATTATGGAAAATAAGTTGTTTACACAATTTGTGAAGGTTAATGTTTTTATAACCCTCACAAAAATGGTTTTTTTTTATTTTTTTTTATTTTTTTTTTATTTTTTTCAAATTTTTTTGTTTCTTAAAATTTCTTTAAATTTTTTTTTTTTTTTTTTATTTTTTTATATATTTTTTAAATTTTTTAATTTTTTTTTTAAATTTTTAAAATACGACGTATGTACAGAAACTTGACAATCTCGACCTCAAGACAAGAACACACTACGAAGACGGAAAGACGACCAGGGCAAAATAAAAAAAACTATATACCTTTACCCTATACAACTTGTAGTCCTGATGTTCGAGCGCCAAATCTGCGAACACTGCTCACGGACGATACAGTAGGAAGAAGGCAAATGTGTAATGATGTAAATGTGACACGAGGGGTGGCAAGAATACCACAGATTGTGGAGACGATTAATCTAACCACAGAATCTGTAGTAATCTTGTCTCAGACTCAGTCTCAGACTCAGTCTCAGACTACTCATTTTTCAGCGTCCCAACCTCAAACGAATGTTACCGGCCCTTTTACTGAATCACCTGCAATTCCTCAAGCAGCTCCAGAAATAACTGATCTTCCTCAGTCCCCCATACCTTCTCCCAACGCAAATATTCCTGAACACTTTTCTTCCAATGCTTCTCCAGCTCCTCCTTCAAATGATTCTCCAGCTCCACCTTCCAATGCTTCTGCGTCGTTGTTTGCTTCACAATTCCACTGTGGGCAACAACAACCATCCGAACTCGCAACTTTCTCTGCGGATTGTAAACAGTTTCCTGACACATGTGTTAGATATTTGGCGGGCAATAAGTCAGCGGATAGTTTCCTTCAGCAGGTGATCTCGCTAAAGGGGCAGGTTAACGGTTATTCGTTAGAGCAAGACAAGGTTCTTCATTTCCTAACTAATGTCGTCAGTCCATCCGATGACTCATATGTAACCCGCCAAAGGGAAAGGAAGGATCTGCTGAATCGACTTGGAAGCTTGATTGAAGACATGATTGATTATCAAAAATCATTTCCACCACAATGAGTTATATTTTCGATAATTAATTGTTTCATTGGTCAAGTTTCATGAGCGAGACTACACTGATACGATACGAACCATCGGACAACCTATTTTCAACATTTTCAACCATCTAATACATCAACTTGTCATCACATTCGATTGTAAACAATTCTGCATCGACCTGGTTAACACCCACATTGCACGATACTAATGTACTAGTTCCTACAAAACTATCCAGACAACGTAGGGGCTGCAAAATTACACCTATAACTGTTTTGCAATAGTTTACATGATATGTAATAACTTTAGTACTTTAATTTTGCAGGAAATAGAAATTACAATAAAGAAATGGGAGGACTCCATTCCGCTGACAATAGTGATATCGGCACCGTCGGCGTCGGCGAACAATCTGACGGATGTCGACCCCCCCGACCTGCCCCCTGAATACGAGTCATGTCACAATAGCAGCCCAATGACTCCGCCGACGGTGCAGACAAGAACCCTTCGGCAACGGCTCCAGGCGATGGCGGTGCCGCAGACCTATACCCTGCAGCAAAGGTTCCAGGAGTCGATGCTGCAGGCTTCGCGTGAGCCAGCGACCCCGGACATGGACACATGATCGGGGGCGTCGGCTGGGGGATTCGGGGGGCCTGTCGCTCGGAAGTCGCCACCACCTTCCACAAATAACTAAATTAACTATGACAAATGAATGTGAAGAATTTGTAAATTTAAATTATATTCTCTATACAATTACAAAAAGTATTTAAATTCTTTTCTCGCTGCAATAAATGTAAGCACATTAATTTGAACTGTTGAAATAATTTTAAAACCAAATACAAATAAGTGTGTAAATAATAATAAGTAAATATACAAGAAATATAATGTAATTGTACTCACCATTATACTGCAAGAGATACTTTGTGAATGATTTATAAGAAGAATAAAGGAAGTATATATATTAAAATCTCTACGTCAAAACACGTCACGTTTTAAGAATAACAATTTTTTATACGTGTCTGCTATTATGGAAAATAAGTTGTTTACACAATTTGTGAAGGTTAATGTTTTTATAACCCTCACAAAAATGGTTTTTTTTAATTTTTTTTTTATTTTTTTCAAATTTTTTTGTTTCTTAAAATTTCTTTAAATTTTTTTATTTTTTTTTTTAATTTTTTTGTTTTTTTTTAATTTTTTAATTTTTTTTTAAAAATTTTTAAAATTTTTTTAAATTTTTTTAATTTTTTTAAATTTTTTTAAAATTTTTTTAAATTTTTTAAAAATTTTTTTAAATTTTAAATTTTTTTAAATTTTTTAAAATTTTTTTTAATTCTTTTAAATTTTGTTTTAAATTTTTTTAATTTTTTTAAAATTTTTTTAAATTTTCTTAAATTTTTTTTAATTTTTTTTTTATTTTTTTTAGATTTTTTAAATTTCTTTTTCCATTTTTGGATGGGGTATTTGCGAAAATGTAATAAACAACAAACTTAATTTTTTTCGGAAAACGTGCATTTTCTGCTCTATTAATGTTCTGATTTTACCCCTTCCTATCTCATTTTGTTCTCCAGATTTTTCTGTATTTTTTGCAACCAATTTCGATATTCCAACTACTTTTTTTTGGAGGGGGGGAAATTCCCCCTCCAATTTTGCTTTTACCCCTACCAATCGAAATATCTAAAAAAACAAAAAACCTCAATTATCTCAAAAACTAAGAGGATTTCAGGCTATGTCCCCCCCTCCCACCCCTCCCTCCTCCCCGCCCCTCCAACCCCTCCATCGCCCCTCCTACTTTCCCTCTCCCCTTTTTTTTGGCCCCCGACCCACTCCCCACCACCTTTTCGCGAGCGATCCAAAAATGTAATAAAAAAAAATTCCATATAAAGAAATTTTTTCTTGGATACTTAGGTGTGTAACCATAATTAATTTTGTAAATTACTAGTTTTAATAGCGTTAAAGCAGACAGACGCGTGTAATTAATGTATTGTAAAGTTCATGAACACTTAGGTGAGTAACCTTACCTAATTTTGTAAATATGAAAAAATTCGTGGAAACTTATTTGAGCAACCTTAATTATTTTTGTAAATAATTAATTTTAATAGCTTGATAGCAGACAGAGGCGTATAGTTAATGTATAGAAAAAATAAAAACAATATTTTCTTTAATTTTATGTTTATTTCATTCTTTCATATATTACATCAATAATCTACATAATATTAATATTTTTACTTAATTATACATTTACATAATCTGCAATCTCGTCTCCTAATACAACCCTCCACGACATCACCCTCGTACAACTGATGTTCCATACATGGCCTACATTTTATTAAATCTTCATCCAATTGATAATATTTCGGTAACCGATGCCAGACCATCTCCAAATCAATACACCTCACTTTTGAAATTAAAAATGATTTTGGAATGAACATTAAATTCCAAGCATTTATACCAACTAATGATCCTTCTGCTTCATATTGATGTATAACATTTCCAACCCTCTCGACACCATTTCGTACAATTCTAGTCCAAATACTGCCCATTCCGACTACACTATTTGTAAATATTTACAGATATCGGTTAAAATTTTTTTCTCTCTAAACTGTGGTACATTAAATACTTATGCAATCGTTCGACATTAGTTAGTGCACAAACAACGGAATCGCCAACGTGAAAACTGCAACTTGGTTCTTCTTTTCTTATTTTATCGGCATCAATTAAATCTACTATTCGTTTATTCTTCAAAATACTCTTCAAAAATTCTAGCTTCTCCCTTCCTTTAACGTACACCACGTTCACGTCGGCACACAATCGTTTAATAATTCCTTCAAAATCTGTCGCACATATATATCCTTCTTCCCACCTTAACCCGTGATGACAGCTGTAAGCATATCTCGCGACACGTTTATCCTCATCTGTCAAAGCATTAAAACTTAGCACAGGTTTGAAAACAAAATGACTCTTTTTGAAATTATTGTCACATGTAGCCAACTGCTTCGGCATTACCCTATGTATTTCAGAACGATACCATTGAAAATCGATAACAATAGACTTTTTGCCACGTCTTGCAGTCATCATGTAACGATTAACTAACCAACTACACAAACTACATCACCTCAGCCCGCATCTCATTTAACAACAACATCCTACCCCTATTACGGTATCTATTGTGCCGCTAATATTTTCGTTGAACCACTTTATTAAATGGTGAATACTGATATAATTTATTATGCATGATCAAACAGTATAGAATGGTATCCTTTGGCACATTAGCCTTCGTTGTAAACTCAATTCTAACCTCTACGCCACTTTTATGTACCGCATCTTCTTGATGTGAACAATCGATACCTATTAGCGGACACAATTTAAACTGATTCAGTTTCATAAGCGGTTCGCTATGATCGTAACCATAGAAACTCTGTTGAAATCTAGCATACATATTATATAAAACAGCTACGCGATTCTCGTCAAAATCAACACGAACATTTTCGTATGGGTATCTCTTCCCATTCAAATAAGCCATCACGTCCGTTAAATTAATTGCATCAAATTTGCTCATATTATGAGACAAACTTCCTTTTTTCCCACTTTGAAAACCCAAAATTATATACCTCGGTGTTTCTAATTGTGGGGCAGTTTTAATTGCCCAACTATGTATAGTTGTCTCAGGAATTCCCGGATTTTCGTGAATTTCCCAACCTCTAAAAAACATTTCCATCAGAGTATTTTTCGTTGTTAATTTTGTCAGGGCTAAATCTTGAGCCATACCCACTTTAACATGGGGTACTCGCCATATTATACTATCAATAATTAATTTCATTTCTTCATCGGCAACAGTGTTCATTATCGCATCGCTATCATCAGCACATCTCTTCAATATTAATTCTTGCGGCATATGCATAATAATCTGCTTTACGTCTTCGGCAAAACCTATTAACATTTTAAGTGGAATACAAATACTAAAATTTCCTCTGACATCTAAAACTGGAGCCTTCCCTGTAGTAAATTCCCAACCGCAATTTTCTAATTTATTTATATAACTCGGACTATAAGAAAAATATCCCTTCATAGTTGATGTTATACCCACATTTCTAACTTCATCTACCTCCGATCCACTCATTACATATCTGATATTACTAAACATAAAAGCTCCGGCATTATGAATCAGAGATGCTGTAGCACTTGCTTTACTAACATCACTAGCTAATCGTAATTTCCCTTCTATTAATAATTCCGATTCGGATGGTAGAGTATATTTATCTATTTCTGGAACCACAATTCGTATTTCATCATTATTCCCATATTTTGGTGAGCCAAATGGTGCATGATTGTGGTATTCCAATTCGATAATTGAATTATCCACACGAACTTTTCTCAAAACATCTAACACTTCCATAATTAAAATAATTCTACGTCACAGTGCAAACAACTTCTCGCAACACAAATTATTCTTACACTGACAAAATATCCTCATCCTTTTTCTATAAATACTATTTTTATACTCCTCCGTATTTATACCAAAACTCTGTAACCCAAATTTTTCAAAAATTTTGTATTTTCACCTGATAAACCACCATATTTCACTATTCGCCCCATCCCGCTCCTCAATTTATTTGATGACTTTCCTGTAGATCGTCGAACTTGCTTCCAAAATTTATTGTTAGTATTACTTCTCATGTTGCTTAAAATTTGTTTGTAGTAGTCACTGTTTTCTTCTTAATCGTAAATAAACTGTTAACTCTTCACCTCTCAAATCAATTAATCGTCCGTTCTGATCGACGGCTCGAATAATAATATTCGTTAACATGTTCACATTCACGGGCATATAAATGTTCTCTTGCGGAACTTCTATTATGTTAAACCCTGGTGGAACGTTCGGATGAAAATGATATAAAACATGCGACAACTGCCCGTTAATATATGAACCAGCAACTGCATTACACATAATATCGATGGCACTCATTTTATTAATATCAACCACCTCATCACTCGTCCTCGGAATATTTCCTTGTATTTTAACTTTTTCAAAGCCTAGTAGAGAACCAATTGAATTTTCTACAGTAAAATCGATATCCACTGAAGACTTAATAGTTGCTTTCAAGGTATTATTATTTGCGCTTAAATTAAAAAAATTCTTATCATCTGTACCGAGACGCACTTGTTCATCAATATACTTCTCTAAATCTGCTACGTCATAAGTACCCTGTGGAACTAATATATTATCCCAATTCCCGGGCTTACGTGGGGCTATAGCATAATATCGAAATACATTATTCTCCGATGTAACATTTGAAATAGAATTATAAGTTTGCAAACTCAACATACACATTTCAAATTCACCATTTAAATATACAGGCGGATTCAATACACATGTCAACTGTGGTCCTTCTCCTGATAAAACAAAAGCCAAATTATCCGCACCTCCATCACCATCACGTTCCATTTTATATACATACTACAATATTAAATTATTTACTAAAAGAAACTCGTTCTCAACTAATGAATCCTTTCAAAAAGAATAAACACAAATGTCCGCAATTCACAGTATTCAAGTCTTGATATCTCTTATAGTTATATCGTATAACGCCACCCGCATTCGATAATAAATAGTTTTCGACCTCAGTCGGAGGTCTTCAATCACCATAACTATCGAAATACTTTATTATATCGTCATGCTTCGTATAAGCTACCCAATGAGTACCTTCTCCAACATTATCGTCCAAATTAACTATTCCCTTTTCTCTTTTGCGTATGATTGCTGGTAGGACATCTCTACTAAATATACCCCGAAAATTTCTTATTTTCCATCCTCTAACATATTTCCATAAATCGACTTGAGTTAGAGGTCTTCGGGGTAATTTGCTTAACCGTTTTTTGAAACATTTCCACTGGGTAAATATACACCACAACCAGATTTGTATGGTTTAATATATAACCCACTCCCAATTGATATTCCACACCCCGACTTATATGGTTTCACATATAAGCCGCTACCAGCTTTTGACTCCATAGCAGTATTATGGCGTTTAGTTTCTTCTAATCGATCTCTTGCAGCTTTAGATGAATTAACTGCATTCGCAATGGCTGCAGCACCTCCACCTAGCGATCCCAGGACACCCAAAGCTGCAAATAACGGAATTAATGGTAAAAAGCCACCCTTCTTTGGTATTGGAATAATTCTCGAACGAGGTAATAAAATTTTCTTTCCAGGCTTCCTCAAACTCCGATATGCCACTTTTGCATTTTCTAACGTTCCCTTTCTACTGCCCGCCCGTTTTATTGCATTGCGTGCAATTCTCATTGCCTGCATAAATGATATAGAACCACCCACAAAATTACGTTTCATGTTTCTACTCCTTTGTCTATTAACTGGTTTACTGTGTCGAGTCACTCCTTTTCGAACCCGTCTCCTCACACCCATACCTAATTTTGTTTTACCTTTCATAGCACCAGCAACTATAAAAGAAGATATTTTTTCTCCAACTCGAGCGTCTGCATTCTTTAATCGTTTAATAGCAATGTCATACAATTTTTTATCCGCTATATGTCGCTCTGATATATCACCAGATTTTGAATAAGCTATATCGTGCTCTTTGCAAGCCTCATCTAAATCATTCACGCCTTTATCACCTCTCTCCAATCGCTCTTTTAATTTCGTTCCTGGTCCACAAAATCTATACCCTGGTATATGTAGTTCTACTGGAAGCTTATTTATTATTGTATTCAATAGGCCGCCACCTTTCCTTCTGCCTTTTCGATTTAAACTACGCCGTTTAACCAAATTCCCCATCTTTTATAGGCAAACGCTTTAATATATCTATCATAAGCGATGGTTCACACTTTATCACAAAACGCTCTCAATTTTTATATTTATACACACTCTCTTTTCTCTTAATTTGCAATTATAACTATCATACAACAACCTCTACACTTTAAATAATTCAATATACTTAGTTCCTTAATTTCTACTCATAATATAAAATAAAAGACTGTATTCATAACATAATTTATTATTATTAATTTTTATATGTACATATAATTTCAATTACGATTTCTTCTTATTAGATCAATATCCTGGTAAACTTTTTGAAGATGATTTACCAACATCTCTTTTGTTATACACACACATTCTAGAGTTGATCCCTGCAACACTTTCTCTATTTCCATATTCAGATCCCCTCCACTTACAGATAGATATTGAATAACATCCTTATAAAATTCATCATACTTTAAGTTTCTTAACGATTCCAACCGGGATTCCAGCACCTTTCTCACACGCCACAATTCTGACAAACCTTCAAATGATAAATACAAGAAATCTCCGTCTTTGTCAATTTTTAATATTCTGTTCTCCCCATCAAAACATTCGCTAGAAAGTTCTAAATTCGATATGCGCATACTTGGAAACTTTCCACCACAATAATCGAAATACTTCTTTAATTTCGCGCTCTGCATCATAAATTCTGCCCATTGTTCAGAATTAAAAAATATGCATTGCTTTCTCACACCAACAATCTTCACTATCGGTTTGAAAAAATTATCTGGTAATAAACCAACACATACCCACTTTGAATGACTTTTATTTAAAAAATATATGCTCTCTGCTACTAGAGGTAAATTCCATGAAGATTCGAAAACTAATTTTTCAGAACATCTGTCAAATTCTTTCCAAAAATTATCCATTTTTCCCACTTCCGAAAAAAAAATTTCTATAATAGGATCGAGCACTTTTTTCTCCATTACCTTATTAAAATGTTCTTCGTTAGAACTAACAATTCTTAATTCACCTTCTTCTAAACTATCTAAACGATCACAGCCACACTTACGCTTCACCGTTCCCATTATATATACACTGACTTCTTAACATCGCTGGATTTATATAGTAGCCCCTATGAACTGCCGCTGGCAAACACCAACTGCGTCTTTATAAACCTCTCATCGGTAAACCTGCGCTTTGATTCTAGCACCTCCTCATGTAGAACCTCCTCATTGCCCTTGAGCTGTGCCACAGGTTCACCTTATTTAAAATATATTATTTAAATCATATTTAATGTTTTAGTTTTTTCTTTTTGGTATTCTAAATTTTCTAAATTGTTGGGTAATACTCTTTTTACAAACTGAGCAATTTCTCTTTGAAGGGGCTGGACCGTCAATTTGTTCTTCACCGGTATTATAGTGTCTAAACGGTCGATATTCTTCTAGTTCAATTTGTTTGTCAGGTGAAATTAAATGCCAGAACTCCTCTATCCATTCTGGGGCTACTTTCGTTTTAAATAAATCTAATGGAATATACTCTATTAGATTTGTTTTAATACCAGATAGATGACCATAATTTTCATAAACAAACTTGACTGCTTCTAATATCAATTCTAGTTGTTGGGACATTTTGTTTTAATCGCTGGTTTCAGTATACTAAGCTTCTATATTATTTTCAACAATATTTATTGGCGATCAAAGTCAATGAGGAGGTTTTAGAATTGTTTGAAAGTTAATGGAAAATTTTCTTTACAAACCTCCTCATTGCCCTTAAGCTGTGCCACATATGACCTTGTTATGACCTTGATATGACCTTGTTATGACCTTGATATGACCTTGATATGACCTTGATATGACCTTGATATGACCTTGACCTTTACCTTGACATAGCCGATTCTAGCACCTCCTCATGTAGAACCTCCTCATTGCCCTTGGGCTGTGCCACATGCAAGGTCAAGGGCAATGAGGAGGTTCAACATGAGGAGGTGCTAGAATCGGCTATGTCCCTCTACTCGTCCCTATTAAAAAAAAGGAAAAAAAGCGAGTTAAAGCGATATCAAGTATTAAAATAAATTATTAATGAAGTTTATTACTTTAAATCATTGAAACAATAAATCAACTACAAAATATTTAATTTACACACAATTAACAAATTTAATTTGTGTGCTTAGAATAATTGAAGAAAAAAGAACAAAAGGTCTGCTAATTAAGGTTTTAAAACAAATTAAGGAAGATAGTACTTAAAAATTAATAATTGATTCATTAATATTACCTTATTAATCAATTCCAAGGAAAATTAAAGAAGCAAGACTGTCAATCCTACGAGTAGCAGCTTTCAAGTATTTGGAAAGGAGGAAAACAGTATACTTAACCAGAATACATTATCAAAGTCAAGATTTTCACACATCCGAGAGTCAACGGAGTAATAAGTAAACTTTTGTATACTCATTTCACACCTACCCACTTTAACGTACTAAAAAAATAGAATATGAAAAGTGTCACTATGGAATAACATCATTTCGTTTAGTATTAGTAACTACCGAAATCTTAATTCAAAACAGTCCATAGTTGTTCATATTCGTCCATTTGCACAAGATTTAACGACATTATAAAGAAACGAACGAAATTTGCTAAATCTAATCCTCGTAATTCATATTTACACTTCACTTCGAAACGAATTCCAAACTTTCTAATCACGGACACATTCTTGTCGCTAAATGAAGTTCTTGAAAGCATTTATTAATATTAATTACAACTAATAAATGAATAATTGAGTCACTCCGGCTTCGTCAAAATATAACTTAATGATTTACTTAGATTATAGGGTCTAAATCGAATTCCCCTTATTTAGCTGTCCCTCTAATTTAGTACCAGACTTTGTCCTATTAGTTAGTACTCGAGAATGTTTCAGCAAGTGTTAAAGAGAAACTGAGTAATACTTTTAAAAGGATAATATTTCATTTCATTCGCAAGATGAAAATCAATTTTTAAATAAGTTGTCCTTTTATTGATTGCAAAATTAAATTTTTGGAGGTTCGGTATTACAATTTGTCCTAATTTAAGCGTAATGAAAGAATTTCGGCAAATTTCGTTAAGTTAGTTAATTTTACTCCAGCGATTTTGTTAACATATTAATGAATACAAAAGCAATAGCATAATATCAAAACAAGTAGTATTTTAATATGCCGATTGTCTCCAATGTTAATGTGTGATATTTCATTTCACATAAATTATTCATTTATTCGCAGCAGAAGGACTTTAAAATCATGTTAACAGTTTTCTTTATAGCTTGCAAACGTACTTTGTTTGTAACTTATTCTAGTACGTACTTGACGAAGTTACTGTGTTAGCGAAACAATTATCGTCTTAGATCATGTATTATTAACGTGAAGATTTAATTATTAATTTTATTTCCATTGTGGATTAATAATCTAATTCAAAAATTGATAACATATATAATTCGAATTATTCCAAAATATAATGAAATGATGTATTTCTTATACACTCCTACAATTCTTCAAGGTGTATATATATATATATATATATATATATATATATATATATATATATATGTATATATAAAATAAAAATTGTTGGGGAATCCGGCAATAAAAACCTTTAATTAGTCAATTAGAGTCCTTTATTTTATACCTTATATTTCGCTCTGTAGATTTAGAGCTTCATCAGAGGTCAAAAAGCGGACTAGTTGTTGTGAGAGATATATACATTTTCAAAAAAACACAAAACCGGTAAAGAACATGAAATCCACGTAATACAAACAAAACGTCATATTAATTAAAAATTGTGTACTTTAAAAGCTTATTGTTATTACATATTAAAAACCATTTAAAAAATTCTTTTTTCAGCAAACACATTAAAAAAAGAAAACACGCAGTAAAGAAACTACTTGTCTTGATGTAAATTACATTTTAACAACTTAAGTGTTGACACGGTAGTGATATATATATATATATATATAGTGATATATATGTATATATATATATATATATAATATTTAGTTTTACTGTTAATAAAAACAGAATTTTGGTCAATGTATCAAATATAGTTATTTTTATATTAAGTGCGCAAGGCATAGGTTTGTTGAGTTTGAGAATATTGAGTTTTTTGTCGAGACCGAAAAGTCTAGACAAAAAATACATTCGAATACTCAAAAACTGCTTTGCGTACCTAACATAAACAACGTATTTTCTCCAATTTAGTAATTTGAAACTGTAGATTAATATAAATTTAAAAAATGTTACCTACATAATACGGCGACTACAGCAATTGCGCTGAGTCTTAGTCGCCAGTATAAATAAGAAAGTGTCAAGAAATTTGTGCAAGTCGGTTAAAGTTTGATTGCGAAATTTGGGTCCCAATGGAATCCAGTGATGCAAGCAAAAACTTATAGGTGGATGAAATTGCAAATCCAGATTCTTAGCATATTGCCTGTCAAATCGAGACCCCAATATGAAAAATATTTTCGCAATGAGAAAAAGTTTTTTTAGCAGTGAAAAAATTTTTTTTAACGGTTAAAAAGTGACAGTTTGCATACTGAGATTCATGAAAAAGAATGTCACTTTTTTGACAATTGGATAAAAAAAGGATTTATTGCTACGCAACATTTTGAAACTATATTTGCTTCTTCATTAGACCTGATAAATTATTCACAGATTAGCCACACACAATAAAATATGCAAATGTACTTAACCAGCAATTAAAAATTCTTAAACAACTTTATAATCGAAAGAATGAAGATATTTAATTGATATCTTCCTTCTACCAAAAACTTAATCTGAATAGTACAAAACAAGTTAACTAGAAAATAAAACAATAACAAAAATACATATAACGGTTTGAGGTTAGCGCACTTTCAATAGGAAGTTTTATGAGTAGAGTGGACCAATCCGGAGCGATATTATGAGTAGAGTGGACCAATCCGGAGCGATATTGGTAAATATTTCATATAAAAGCCGAAAAATTCCAATAATTTATCAATTAATATATAGATATATATATATATATATAGTAAACTTAATAAGTCGGCGATTAAAGGTCTGGTTTATTACTTCAATGTATATATATTTAAAACCCTACATGTTTCGGCAATGACGCCTTTGTCAAGGATATAAAAAATATAAATGACAGAATATAAATAACATTTATATTCTGTCATTTATTTAACAACCCGTTTGGGTTGTTTTAAATATATATACGAGGGTATATCAGATATAAACGAGACTGATTTTTTAATGACTCGTACAAAAGTTTTTTGAATCGGCGAAGTAGGTGGCTATGTAGACAAAGCACTTAGGGTGGGGAGAGCAACGTCTGAAATTCCGTCGAAACCGTTAAGTAGTGCAGTGACCATGAGTGAGCAAGCAGTGCACGTTTCCGTGGAGCAGCGGATAATTATTAAGTTTTGAACCAATGAGGGGGTGAATCCAACAGACATTTTACGCAGATTGCACACACAGTTCGGGGAGAACACCCTTTCACGACCTCGCGTGTTTGCATGGCATAAACAATTTTCTGAAGGCCGGGAGAAAGTTGAAAACCAGAACCACGTTCGACGCCCACGGACGAGCGTTACCGAAGCCAACATTGAGGCTTGATTTTCTTCATGATCGCCGCACAATTAATGCCCAATATTATCGCGACGTTTTGGATGCCGCAAAATTGTCTTTACGACGAAAAAGAAACACGCAATCCGTTAAAAATGTCATTCTCCTTCACGACAACGCCAGACCACATCCGGCAAACATTACGAAGCAAAAAGTGGAACAATTCGGCTGGGAAATCTTGGAACATCCTGCTTACAGTCCAGACTTGTCACCCTGTGACTACCATTTGTTTGGACCTCTAAAAGAAGCTCTTGGAGGCCAGCGTTTCGACAGCGACCAAGCGGAAGAGACATTTGTGCTCCAGTGGCTGTGTGACCGGCCTAAAAGTTTTTACGATAACGGGATTAAAGAGCTTCCAATCCGTTGGGAAAAATGTATTGCGCGGGCGGTAGATTATGTAGAAAAATAGTACATTTGTATTAACCTTGTTCAATAAAGCATTAATAGTTTAAAAAAATCAGTCTCGTTTATATCTGATATACCCTCGTACTTTGAACTAATGAACCAGACCTTTAATCGCCGACTTATTAAGTTTACCTTATCATACCAAGGTCACAAAAATTTTATATATATATATATATATATATATATATATATATAGAGAGAGAGAGAGAGAGAGAGAGAGAGAGAGAGAGAGAGAGAGAGAGAGAGAGAGAGAGAGAGAGAGAGAGAGAGAGAGAGAGAGAGAGAGAGAGAGAGAGAGAGAGAGAGAGAGAGAGAGAGATTGATAAATTATTGGAGTTTTTCGGCTTTTATATGAAATATTTACCAATATCGCTCCGGATTAGTCCACTCTATTTATGAGTAAAGGCTAAATTCAGTCTATGCGAAGGAAACCGGTGAACACGATAAGGGAGGAGAAAGAAACCAGATGCCGTAAGAAAATATATTTATATATATAAGGGAAATTTTCGCTTTTACTCACAGAATTTTCCCTAGTCAAAGAGCACTCACTTCGAACCATTTTCTTTTTGTTATTTTTATAAATTTCCTAGTAAACATGTTTTATACTCTCCAGAATAAGTTTCTGGGATATCTAAAGTACAACTAGTTATGAATTTTAATTGATATCCTCCTTCCTTTTATTATAATTTCGCTCTGGCATTTTTTATTTGCTAGTGTAAGTACATTTGCATATTGTGTTGTGTATGGCTAATTTGTAATTATTTATAGTGTCTGACGAAGAAACAAATATATTGTTTCGAAACGTTACATAGCAATAAATCGTTTTATGGGGGTTATATGGGATTTCATAAACTAAAGCTTTGGCAAATAAAATCACGCTTTAAAATTGTATATTGCTTTCCTATTTACAAGCATACAATGTTAAATAATAGCTCTTTGATCTAATAAGGTAGGTCTATTTATATTAATTTATATTTATATATCAATTTCTTTAATAACACACGAAAAAACAATTTTAGTTCGATACCTTCTTCAAATATTTACTGTTTCTAGTTCCTGCGATCAGCCCTGAATTTCTGATCGTACTAACTGGAATAGTCTTCGATACTTGAAAACTGGTCTCGAACCGAACATATATTCTAGACGTTAACTCATCCAGTAAATTAAAAGGTAAACTGTCTCCTTCAATCAATGGATAAACTTGCTCTTTGGATGTAAGGCTCTTATATTAGTCCATAAACTTCCCTTTTCAGCTCAGGTTATTCCGTTAGGGTTAATTTCTTAACGAATTCTGGTATCCTCACAAAAAAATGTGAAATTATTAAATTGTTCGACTTTATATCGACCTTTTTAAGCAATGTATATTGGAGATCCTCTGTTGAAATCGTAAATACATTCTTCAAAAATTCCAATTTTGGTAGAATCGTAGAACCATTTAATTAATAATATTTTATAATATACCAGTAAGATGATTTTGTAGTCATAGTAGACAATTTACTCGTATTAAATATTTTAATAAAATACCTTCTTCCAATTTTTATAAATAAAAATCGATAGCGACCCAACCGCTTTTCCTCTTTTGAAAATCATTCCAAAATATTTTGGACTTTTCAAATATAATTTTGATATTTGATTAATATTATAACTTATTGATTTACAAATAATTTTCCCTTCTCATATAACCTTTTACATTAACAAATGTATCTGAAATTAACTAAATTTACATTATCCAATTATTTTGGAAAATACATAAGCAAGTCATATAATTTTAAAATTTAATAATAGACTTGACACTCCATGTTAGAAAATATTCAATATAAATATGATCAATAACTAACACAATTAACACTAAATATGAAGATGGTCTTCAGTTTCTAAGAAATCTCATATATATAGCAATAATACAAATGTGACAAATTAAGATAAGTGCTTGCAATAAGCTAATCAACATTTTATTGTAATATATATATATATAATATATATATATATATATATATGTATATATATATATATTTAGTGTTTAAAGAATTTTGTTTTTCTTTTTTATTTTATTGGCCGTGTCTTAATATTAAAAATAATAGATTTTTATTGGTTTTAGCGACCTTTTATTGAATTTTGATGTTTGTTTACGACGTTTCGACTTTTATCAATTCAGTCTTTTTCAAGCTTCTGGAAACAAGAATCATTACAATGAACATGAGAACTGTGTTTGTTTCGTGTGATATAACAATTAAATTAACCATTTTAAATTTAAAATTATATTAAGAAATGAATTACGAATTAGGTTAGCATTTTACGTAGAAAATTAAATAATATTAAATTAAAATAGCTTAGAATGGTAGGAGGACATTTAAGTGATTAATATCTGTATGAATTAATTGGAGACTTAACAATTATTAACAATTATAAGTTTAAAATTAGATTAAAAAATGATTACAAATTGAGTTAACATTTAACATTGAAAATTACATAAAATTAACATAAAAAAATAGCTAAAATGAATAGGTAGGGAGACATTAAGGTGACTAACAACTGTATGAATGAATTGGAAAGTTGAATTACACTACAATAAGTAAAGAGAAGAAAGAAAAGATAAATAAACTCACATTTGTTGTTCGTTTTTGTTTTATAAGCGTACGCATTTACGTGACACATATGTTTGACATCCGAGACCGATTTTCTTAGAACGATAGTGCTTGTGCGGATATTGTAAGTGAACTAATACTTTAGTTTGCGGGGTTTTTAATTTCTGTTTTTGGAATGAGCATGGTGGTCAGGACCGTATTAAGGGGTATATGTTAAAGTTGTTTTTTCTAATGGGAGCTATTTTTTCCCCGTTTTTGTCTTGTGCGTGCATGGAGGGTTTTTTGATTTTTCTATTGTTTAATGAGAGGGTAATAGAGTTTTGAAAACCCATCGATTTCGTTTCTGTCGTTGATTGTTTTGCTATTTTTGAAAATGTGTATCATTTCTAAGACCTCTCTAGCTTTTGTGTTCTTTTTTTGTGTTATTATTTTGGTGTTTTCAAAATCAAAATTATCGACACTTAGACATAATTTTGATTTTGAAAACACCAAAATAATAACACAAAAAAGAACAAAAAACTAGAGAGGTCTTAGAAATGATACACATTTTCAAAAATAGCAAAACAATCAACGACAGAAACGAAATCGATGGGCTTTCAAAGCTCTATTACCCTCTCATTAAACAATAGAAAAATCAAAAAACCCCCCCTGCACGCACAAGACAAAAACGGGGAAAAAATAGCTCCCATTAGAAAAAACAACTTTAACATATACCCCTTAATACGGTCCTGACCACCATGCTCATTCCAAAAACAGAAATTAAAACCCCCGCAAACTAAAGTATTAGTTCACTTACAATATCCGCACAAGCACTATCGTTCTAAGAAAATCGGTCTCGGATGTCAAACACATGTGTCACGTAAATGCGTACCCTTATAAAACAAAAACGAACAACAAATGTGAGTTTATTTATCTTTTCTTTGTTCTCTTTAATTATTGTAGTGTAATTCAACTTTCCAATTCATTCATACAGTTGTTAGTCACTTTAATGTCTCCCTACCTATTCATTTTAGCTATTTTTTGTATGTTAATTTTATGTAATTTTCAATGTTAAATGTTAACTCAATTTGTAATCATTTTTTAATCTAATTTTAAACTTATAATTGTTAATAATTGTTAAGTCTCCAATTAATTCATACAGATATTAATCACTTAAATGTCCCCCTACCATTCTAAGCTATTTTAATTTAATGTTATTTAATGTTCTACGTAAAATGCTAACCTAATTCGTAATTCATTTCTTAATATAATTTTAAATTTAAAATTGTTAATTTAATTGTTATATCACACGAAACAAACACAGTTCTCATGTTCATTGTAATGATTCTTGTTTCCAGATGCTTGAAAAAGACTGAATTGATAAAAGTCGAAACGTCGTAAACAAACATCAAAATTCAATAAAAGGTCGCTAAAACCAATAAAAATCTATTATTTTTAATATATATATATATATATATATATATATATATATATATATATATATATATATGGTAAACCTAATCAGTAGGCGATTAAAGGTCTGTATATTACTTCAAAATATATGTATTTAAAAAACTCTACATGTTTCGGCTGTATACGCCTTTTTCAAGAGAATACAAAATATGAATGACAGGATATAAATGATTTATATCCTGTCATTCATATTTTGTATTCTCTTGAAAAAGGCGTATACAGCCGAAACATGTAGAGTTTTTTAAATACATATATTTTGAAGTAATATACAGACCTTTAATCGCCTACTGATTAGGTTTACCATATCATACCAAGGTCACGAAGTTATTATATATATATATATATATATATATCTACCATATTATACAAAGGTCACGAAATAATTATCTTTATTTATATATATATATATATATATATATATATATATATATATATTGTTAAAGTGCGCTGAGGGCTCTTTATTAAAGGGCCTCACGTTAAAGCGACAAATGATAAATAGCTGAGGTGACAAAAAAATAATGAAATAGTTCAAAAATAATAATTTTGAAATAAAAAGATGGGCGCCTTTGTATAACTCCTCAAACTGCTCTATCTCTGTACAAAATTGCCAACTAGTCGGATTGCATGAAACTAAATTTAAAAGTTTAATTAAATGTGAAATCTCAGGCTCTTCGTTAGTAATTAGTAGTTGCTGCCATAAAAGTAAACTATTAATGTTGACGTTGAAAGAAATAACTGCTACAAGTAAATATTGACAAATAAAAGATTGATATGATAAATAAAATATAATATTTATTGGAATAAAAAGGAAACTGTAATAATATAACATGTAAAGCAATGGGTGAAATTAAAGAAACTATGTATAAGAAAGACAACAAAGTGTTACTTAAGAGTAAGATGATTATGTGTAAATCAACAAGTTAGGTTAAGGTGAAACTTAATGTTACAAATTGAGTACTGCGCACGATAAATATTTACATTTGCGAGATGTCAATTTGTAGGCGTGTCTTACTAGCCTCGATATAAATTAAAGATGCATATGAATTTGAATATGTGTTTTTCGCGCTAATATTTGAAATTTGAATTAGAAATAATTAATAAGAAATAAATTAAAGAAATATAAATATAGAAATTTAAGAAAATTATGTTATCGTTATTAAAATTCGTATGCACTTCGACACTACTAATACTTAATAATATCACTTACATAACCTTTTATTACCCTTTTTTACTTTGTATATCTTATTTTTCCCATTTTAGATGCAGCTCAATGTGTATGCCTTGCATCACTACAATATATATATATATATATATATATATATATATATATATATATATTGTTGTATAAAGAAGGTTGTTGAGATAATTAAGTGATCTATTGATAGATAGAAATATATTCAAAGATAAGAATTTAATGGTGTTATACGAACATAAATGATATTTGATAGAATTCTACCTACCTTCGGTTATACTTATTTTTTTCTATAAAAGTCAGATGTCCCTCTAATTTGTACTTGAGCGAATCGATTTACAATAAATTTATTTTAATTTATTGATGTTTATTGGGCGCCAGATTATAGACCAAAGGTCCTATAATCAACTTAGTATATTACCTGCAGTTAAGTGCGGAAGCTTGAGACCTTATATCAGTGAGCAGGTTCTTCTGTATAATAATGTGTTTTAAACGCGTATATCAAGGCTTATTTTATAAAAGAAACGATGTTGATTCAATAGAATGAATATTTAATTAAAGGATTCAAAATTAACAATAACAAACAAGATATTAATATGAAGTAATGCATAAATAAAAGTTTGTATTCGAAATGAATATCTAACAGGCTCAAAAGATAACATAAACAGTATTCATCATTATTTTATATTATGTTATATTAAAGCCAAATGTAGTACTAAGCATACGTAAAATCAAACTATAAATGAGTTTTTCATTAAATTAAGTGAATAGTGATAAATATCTGCAACGTTTAAGTACTAAATTATAAGAACAACCATTCAGTAGCAAAGTAAGGTTATATAGTTGATATTTCAAAGTTAAATATAAGTTAAATTGTAAAGTTGGGTTATGTTTGTATTTTTGGATTTAAAATATAAATTTTAATTAGGTAATTAATTGTCTTCCTGTGGTATGGTACGCGATGTTCAACTGTACTCTGGAATTCGTATCAGATAGGGATAGATCTTGAACGGCAATATGGCAAAACTTGATTGTGCGAGGACGCCAACCTGCTTTTTCGGTTTTTCCTCTGATAAATCTTCGATGCTGCTTGTTTTTATATGTTAATCGTTGAATAAACACTTTTTACTAATAACTATGGTGTTTTCAGGTGACTAAATATTGACTATACCATTTATATTTTAATATTAATTTTCGGAGAGTTTCTAGCGTGCTTTTCTACATCGTCGTTAATTTTTTCTCCCTAGGGATTCTCTTTTCTCTGTTCGGATGTTTTTATTAATCTCGTCTTCTGTACGAATTATTTGCATAAATAAGTTGTTTTTATAACCGAAATTACGTTATATAGTAGGAAAAATTACATTATTAATTATGAATATCTTAAATTATGTTTTTAAATGGTTATTAATGTCATATGGTTATAGTACATAATGAGTGACTTTCGCGGTAAAACTAATTCAAATTCAAACTAAATACGGGTCGGTAAAATGGGTTTCATAAATCATTAATTCTTATCAAACAAGTTAATTATTTTCGGTTTTACACATAAATTAATGAATTTCGAAAGTGAAATGACCTACATACATATAATAAAAATTATTACTAAGAAATTTTCTAATTAAAAACGCGGTATTAACTTCTAATAATTTACATTGCATGTGCATGGTCCGGTTCCTTTTATTTGTTTAAAAGTTTGTCTATGTAATTAATTGTTGTTTCTTCCAGTTCCTGACCTTGGGAACCACCACAATATATATATATATATATATATATATATATATATATATATATATAAGGTAAACTTAATAAGTCGGCGATTAAAGGTCTGGTCTATTACTTCAAAGTATATATATTTAAAACAACCCTACATGTTTCGGCAATGATGCCTTTGTCAAGGATATAAAAAATTTTATATCCTTGACAAAGGCATCATTTCCGAAACATGTAGGGTTGTTTTAAATAGATATACTTTGAAGTAATAGACCAGACCTTTAATCGCCGACTTATTAAGTTTACCTTATCATACCAAGGTCACAAAAATATTATATTATATATATATATATATATATATATATATACAGTAAAACCTCTAATTATGGACACCTCCGACAATCGGACACCTCTAAAAAATGGACATTTTTTGTGGTACGAAATTTTATAATGGGTTTTCTTAACAATAGTCACTCCTAATATTGGACCCTCCATAAATCGGACGCGGACACCCTTTATTTCACCGAAGCAATAAAACATCTGTAAATATATCTCTTAATTAAGGACTGACAAGACGGGCGGCGCCGAATAAAATTTTGCAATTATGAATGTATGTATGTACTTTTATTGCTGCACACGTGGAAGTATATCTACTCGGGTTTTTCCAATAATACAAAGGAACGACGGTTTACCACTGGCCTACTCATCAGGTGATAAGTGGAGTGATATGTATTTTGAATCAGTTTGAACTAGCCTTTGATAGTGTCAACATGGATTCTAGTAAAAGAAAGCGGTTAACAATCCAAGATAAAATTGATATTATTGCGGTTAGTGAACAGCAAAGCTTAAGTGTCCGAAAGCTCGCGGAAAAGTTTGGTGTCGGAAAGTCGCAAATTAGTGATATAGTGAAAAACAAAAGTGAAATAAAAGAACTTTTCGAGAAAAATGGAAACCTAGCTCAAAAAAGGAAGTTTCCAAAAACTAGTGGTTTAGCAATCGACGGAGCAGTGTTCAACTGGTTCTGTAAGGTGCGAAACAAAAATATTCCCATGTCAGGACCCCTACTCAAAGAAAAGGCGCTGGAAGTAGCACAAAGTTTACAACTCACCGAATTCAAAGCGTCTAATGGTTGGTTGGAGAAATTTTGTCAAAGACATAAAATATCATTTAAAAGTGTGTGTGGTGAATCTGCCTATGTAAACATGCAAAATGTAGACGATTGGAAAGTCAAGTTGCAATCAATATGCAAAGATTACTCTCCGAAAGATATTTTTAATGCTGATGAAACCGGTTTATTTTTCCGCGCCCCTCCGACAAAAACATTTGCGTTAAGAAGTGATAAATGTGCCGGAGGAAAATCTGCAAAAGAACGACTAACTATATTGTTGTGTTCAAATATGGAGGGTGATAAGGAAAGGCCGTTAGTCATCGGTAAAAGTAAGAAACCTAGATGTTTTAAGGAGCTCAGGTGGATAAGTTGCCGATAGGATGGATATCTAACAAAAAAAGCGTGGATGACTTTGGATATTATGTCAGCTTGGTTAAAGAACTTTGATAATAAAATGAAGAAAGAAAAAAGGCATGTAATTTTGTTTCTTGATAATGCCACTTCTCATCCGAAGATTTCATTGGAAAACGTAAAATTGGTTTTTCTGCCTCCAAATACTACCTCGCATTGTCAACCTATGGACCAGGGTGTGATTCAAAACTTTAAGGTAATTTACCGGAGCATGCTTGTAAAAAGGTTTTTGGCGTTAATGGATACTGAAAATTCACTAGAAATGGTAGAAAAAAACATTACGGTAGTCACTGCATTAATATGGATATCAGCTGCTTGGAAAAAACTCTCGCCTGTGACCGTAAGAAACTGTTTTCAAAAATGCGGATTCAATCAAAGTGACAGTGATCTAAGTGCAGAGTGCGATATAGAAGATAATATACCATTAGCATTTTTATTTCCCAATTTTAACATCACTAATTTAGATTTAAGCACATACGCATTATTTGATAATGAGTTATTTACTGAAAATCCTAATGTTTCCATTATAGATTGTATCGATGAAATTACTGATATCAGTGATGAAATGGAAAATGAGATTGACGAGGAATTTGTAACTAGTATATCAAATATTTCAGAAGCCCATCAAAAATTAAAAGATCTTGAGAACTATTTCTTAAGCACTAACAGTTTTAACATTGCTAACAATATTTCTCAAGCTCTTCTTGAATGTGAATCTGAGATATTTAAACATAAAATGAAAAAAGCAAGACAAACAACAATTAATGATTATTTCAAGTAAAATCTAGCATAAAATATGTATGTATGTGTATTAAGTATTGTAAATTTTTTCGACTTTCGTCTTATTATGTGTGATTAAATTGATATGAGAATGAATATTTTTTTTGGTTTTTTTTTTCACCTCCACATTTTGGACACCTCCATATATTGGACATTTTAGGATTCCCCGTCAGTGTCCATTATAAGGAGGTTATACTGTATACATATATATATATATATATTTTCTTTTTTCCAGAAGTAATTTTTTTGAAATTTATTATTAATATATAGTTAAAAATTACGAATTTTCTCATGACATTCATATTTATTTTCTATTCCCGGTTTGACAGGAAATGCTTCCTACTATATTTTTTTAAATGGAATATTGTTGCAATTTCGGAAAGAAAGTTAAAAACTACATTCAGAAATGTAATTTTTTATCCTAAAGAAACTAACAGAAAAATTTAGTTAACGTGAAAGAAAGAAGTATTAATAAATAGATTTACAGGCTACAATAAATGTTAAAATTCTGCTCCGTTAACCACTTCGTAGTGATATAATCTATCAACAAATTGTCTGATCTAAAATTTGACTCATCTGTGATTAATGTGATGAACGGTTTGCATTTTATACGGTCTGTTTCAGTTTCCCAGACTGGAGGATTTTTTGGTCAGATTTTTGAGAAATGTTATGAATTTGTCCCAATTCAGTTGTCGACACATGACTATTTTCTTGTATTGAAAGTAAAACATTCAAACTTGTGTATTCTTGGACGTCCAGTTCTTGGAAAATCTTTTATTTGGCGAAATGCTACGTACTTCTGAATTGTTCGGCACACTGTACTTTTACTGATTTAACGATCGAGATAAATAGTATTGAATAAAACACGAACTTAATCAGATGAACGCATTACCAAAATTTCAATTCGCCCAGGTTCTGTTATTTTTAATGCCATTTTAAATATTTATGATTAATCAATATAACTGACACTAATAAATTTTCACAACAACAGATTATTGAATTTTGATGTTTGTTTACGACGTTTCGACTTTTATCAATTCAGTCTTTTTCAAGCATCTGGAAACAAGAATCATTACAATGAACATGAGAACTGTGTTTGTTTCGTGTGATATAACAATTAAATTAACAATTTTAAATTTAAAATTATATTAAGAAATGAATTACGAATTAGGTTAGCATTTTACGTAGAACATTAAATAACATTAAATTAAAATAGCTTAGAATGGTAGGGGGACATTTAAGTGATTAATATCTGTATGAATTAATTGGAGACTTAACAATCAAATAACTAGGCTTTGATTATAAAACAGACGCTATCGGCATCATCTTTTGCAAATTTCATTAAAGTAATAGACGCATTTTTCGATTTACTCCTAGAAATTCTAAAATTTAATTAATTTAAAACGTGTATTCAGTGTAAAAGTCATTATAAACAACCTGAGAAAATACTGATATAAATTACAAGCAAAAATCTAACAGATAATCGAATTTCAACGCATAAACGCATGATAAAGCGTTACTGGATAAATTTCGTTGGCGATTTAAGGTCTGGTTTTACATCAAAATCTATATATTTAAAACAATCCTACATGTTTCGGTAAATGATGCCTTTTTCAAGGAATATAAAATATAATATATTTATATTTTATATTCCTTGAAAAAGACATCATTTGCCGAAACATGTAGGATGGTTTTAAATATATACATTTTGAAGTAAAACCAGACCTTAAATCGCCAACAAATTGAATTTACCATAACATACCAAGGTCACGAAATAATTATATATATATATATATATATATATATAAGGTAAACTTAATAAGTCGGCGATTAAAGGTCTGGTTTACTTCAAAGTATATATATTTAAAACAACCCTACATGTTTCGGCAGTACGCCTTTGTCAAGGGAATACAAAATATAAAATTTTATATTTTCGGCAGTACGCCTTTGTCAAGGGAATACAAAATATAAAATTTTATATTTTGTATTCCCTTGACAAAGGCGTACTGCCGAAACATGTAGGGTTGTTTTAAATATATATACTTTGAAGTAAACCAGACCTTTAATCGCCGACTTATTAAGTTTACCTTATCATACCAAGGTCACGAAGATATTATATTTATATATATATATATATATCGTCTCTATCGTAGACTCTTTGTCTACTTATATATATATATATATATATATATATATATATATATAAGATAAACTTAATAAGTCGGCGATTAAAGGTCTGGTTCATTACTTCAAAGAATATATATTTAAAACAACCCTACATGTTTCGGCAATGATGCCTTTTTCAAGGGAATAAAAAGTGACAAAGGCATCATTGCCGAAACATGTAGGGTTGTTTTAAATATATATACTTTGAAGTAATGAACCAGACCTTTAATCGCCGACTTATTAAGTTTATCTTATCATAGCAAGGTCACGAAAATATTATATATTTATATATATATATATATACAAGGTGTGTATAAATTGTCGCAAAAGCTACACGTAGCGACATTCTTCGTTCGGTTCTGAATAAAAAATCTTAATGTTAAAATGTCGTATCATGCTTCGTAAATTCGTAAATGTCAAAATTTGACAGTAATGATTTTGATTGAACTCACTTTGAAATACAAACTTATTGTTCTACAACGTTGCCAAATGTGTTTTTCGTGGAAGTACGTTAATGAATAAATGTTTAAAACAAGCTTTTAAATCAAAAAGAAAACATTTACGAAATAATACTAGTAAAAATTTTTTCTTTAAACTAAATTGCATCTATCTCTATTAACAGATATCGAAGAGCAAAGGTTAGTACGCACTAAAAGTCTGAACTTCAAGAACCCCGTGAAAACAAACGAAGCATGATACGACATTTTAACATTAAGATTTTTTATTCAGAACCAAACGAAGAACGTCGCTGCGTGTAGCTTTTGCGATAATTTATACACACGTGATATATATATATATATATATATATATATATATATATATAAATAACTCATCTCATCCACTGTCTGTATATAATTTCCCCAATCAATGAACCACTATTACAAAAGAATTACGTTCGAAAATTTAGCCATTAAAAAAATTACCAATAATCTCAATACCAAAGAACGTTCACCAATGCTTACAATGGTCTCATGAAATGTATTAAAATCAATTTAAGTCGATCTGCTTTGATTTTCGGACCTGATTTTGTTTCCGATCCTCGTATAATTTTAACTAATTTCACTGTTACCTATACATTTTTTTGCGGCATCTGGTTTCTTCCTCCTCCCTTATCCTCTTCACCTGTTTCTCTCGCATAGACTAAATTTCCCCTTTACTCATATAACGTCCTAGTCAAAGTGCGCTAACTTCAAACCGTTATATATATATATATATATATATATATATATATTGAAGTATTTCGATGAGTGAGAGATATAATGATAGTAATACAGTTATATATATCTGTAATATATATAGATATCACATTGATTCAAGAAATGAAAAGTAAAATAATTTTGAAAAGATTAATTGGGCGCCTTATAAAATGTGATAAACTTCTCAAACCACGCTATCTCTGCTTTTCCTTGCCAACTAGCCTCAGGGTGCATGAAAACTGTATAAATAAAGTTTAAATAAGTAATATCTCAAGCTCGTCGCGAGTAAATGGTAGTTGCTTCCTTATAAGTAATTCAAACACACAAATATCAAAAGTAATAACTTCTACAACTAAATCTACATCAAAAAAAGATTTATATAGATATAAAAATAAAATATTTATTAAATGCAAAATAGAAAACTGTAATAACATAAACAAATATTAAAGATTAAGTGAATTTTATGAACTAAATATATGTGTAACAACAAGGTGTTAAGTCAACAAGGTTATGTGTGTACTGAAATAATAAATGTGAGCTAAATTACGTATACTATCTCTAATACATAGGTGAGTACCTTCTTTATTATTTGTAGTCAGTAAAATTGGTATTTTATTTAATATAAATTATAGTTTTGAATGATATAAGATAAAAGGTAACAAAAATTCGAGAATCTTTATTTATGTGAATAATTTGATATTAATATATGAATGTTAAAGACGATATTTATTTGTTCAGTTAAAATAGTAAACCTGTTGTACTGATTGTAGATTCTAAACTGCTATGTTGTTGGATCTTGACGATGAAAGCTTGTCCGATCGCTATCCAAATTCGGCGGCGTGGGCAGTGGATTTAGATGACGCTCTGGAAATTTCCTCGGACTCGGTACGAACGGCTGGTATCTCTCTGCGGCCTTGTATGACTGCTGGATACTAGGTATTTGCTTGAATTAACGATAATCCAATCAGTAATGATCTGTGGTTCTTCTTGGTTGGATATCTTGAGTATTTAGTATAATCGTCGATGATATTTATCCAGTAACGCTTTATTATGCTTTTATGCGTTGAAATTCGATTATCTGTTAGATTTTTGCTTGTAATTTATATCAGTATTTTCTCAGGTTGTTTATTATGACTTTTACACTGAATACACGTTTTAAATTAATTAAATTTTAGAATTTCTAATAGTAAATCGAAAAATGCGTCTATTGCTTTAATGAATTTTGCAAAAGATGATGCCGATAGCGTCTGTTTTATAATCAAAGCCTAGTTATTTAATATTCAAAAAGTCTCGAAGTTTTGCCTTTTAAAACTACTTTCTAAGACAAAATTTAACTATATTTAATATATTATCTAAATTTTAATATTATATCGGTGCTCTCGCGCTCAAATTTGAATTACGAAAATAATATAATAAAATGAAATAAGTGAAAGAAATAGAAATATACTAATTTAAAGACTGTAATATAATCGTTATATTAATTCATATACATTTCGACACTACTAAAACTTGTTAACACCGCTTATATAACCTTGTTTACATTTATTTATTATGTTGAGTAATTTATATTTCCCATTCCAGCTGCTGATCTAAGGGTATGTCTTGTATCACAACAATATATTTATATATATGTTTTTGTCAAATCTAAAATATAACTAGATATAAATTTTAATTGATATTTTCCTTCTTTCTATTATAAAATCGCTTAGGATTTTTTAGTTGCTAGTGTAAGTACATTTGCATATTTTATTGTACACGTCTAATCTGTCAACAATTTATCAGGTCTGATGAAAAAACAAATATAGTTTCGAAACGCTACGTAGCAATAAATCGTTTTATTTGATGCACTGACGCAAATTCTGTCTTTATTAACGGCGAAATTATATACATATTAGAGTAAAATTGATTCATCATTATACCCTCAAAGGTATTTTAGGCGTTTAATTAATCGGCAATTTAAGCTATGTTTTACTTTGATATGTATATATTTAAAATAATCTTACATGTTTAGGCACATAATGCCATTTTCAAAAATTTAAATTATAATTTAAATTTCTTTCTATAGGAACTTTAGCAATACTGGCAATTGGAACCAAGTAGAGAATACTGTTATGTTTACACCAAATATTTATTATAATTTTCACCACTGCATATATTTTTTTAATTATTATTAGTAGTTTTAATCATTTATTAAACATTTTTGTGTCTACGTATGTCTAATGTTGTCCTATTTAGGTAAAGTAAAGTATTTCTATTAATTATTATTATTCTCGACTTGTACAAGTTAATATTTAAATTGCAACTTGATTATTTTAATAATCATCGGTTCAGGCAACAAGATGATTTTTGCCTTCACTGTTAAATACACTACGAAGCGCTTGCACGTATCTAGTAGAACTGCTTTTGTATCGGTATGTGGAGATTCCTTTCTAATCACAACATAGCGATGAGGTGATGTAGTTGTGGGGTATTTACCCAGTTGCGCCTGCGACTATGAGGATTACTATTACGTTCTCAATTTTTCAATCGCTCCAATTTCCTCTGCCAACGAAACGTATTTCTTCATTTTTTTGTTCAGTTTCTTGTTTATATTTAGCAGACCACGATACTACAATATCTATAATGTAAATTATTTTTTCAGTCACCAACGTCAGCGCTATGACCGGTATATTATTCCGAATTGGTTTGTCGGTTACTATAAATCTATTCCAGTACAGCATAGCGGATATATCCTCGCATATTCACAGAGACTCATATTTATAATCAGAAACATTATCTTTATAATGTAGATGTTTTTCTCTTAATAGTTGAGCAGCTAACCATTACATGATCTAAAGTTTCTTTTTTTTCACCATACATGCGACACTTTATGTCAATCGGCTTTTCATGCAGTATTATTTTTCTGTAGGGCTTATTTGCTATTAGGAGGGAGCGTTTTTTTAAGTTCGAGGAATGGGGAAAGGGGGAGAAAATAAAAATACAAAATTATTTTTCTTTTTCAATATATTCACCTGTAACTCGAATACATTTTTCAGATCTTTTAATTAGCTCGTGTATGCTTTGATAAAAAATGTTTAATCTTTGTCTGAAGAATACTGCGAAACTATATCCCTTACTTCTTTATCGCTCGTAAATTCCTTCCCATGCAATTCTTTTTTCATTTTTGGGAACAGGCAAAAATCACTCGGAGGTCTGGACTATAGGGTAGGGGATTCAAGATATCGAAGCCCACTTTATGCAGGGCACCCACTTCTGTGAGGACAACATTGTCATGCAGGAGCTGGACACCTTTCGTCAACTTTGTCCTTTTTTCTTTAATAACATCTTTTAATCGTTCCAGAATTGAATCGTATAATTCTACAATTTTGAAAAGCCTTTATCTTTGTATCATATTAACAGGTTTCCTTCTTAGTATCAAAGAAAACGTCGCCATGAGCTTTCCGGCCGACTGTGACATTTTAAACATCTTGCGTGGTGGTGCGCGTTTTTGTATGTGATTACATGGAGTCTTTCTTGGACTCAGGTTCATAATGACGAACCGAAGTTTCTTCCTCAGTAACAATTTCACTCAATACATTACTAATGCCTTCATTACAGAGGTCCAATGCCGCACAGGAACATTCCACGTGCTTTTGTTTTTTGTAGCGGCGTGAGCATTGTCGGCACCAATCTTGCGCTGAACTTAGTCTTGCCAAGATGATGAAGATTTTAAAAATCTTTCTATCGGACACTTCAATATTTCCTTTATCTTTATCTTTAGCAGAATATCTTCCATTATTATTTTTTTTTACTTTTCTGTCAGTTCAATGAACCGCCGCGGTTGTGGGTGGTTTTCAAGTGATTCTCTACCTTGGTCAAAGGGACTGCACCACTTATCAACCAGAGTTTTTCCCGGGCAAGAATCTTCATAAGCCCATAACATCTCTTTTAGTATGGTTTGTTGAACAGACTTTCCTTGCTTTGTAACGGCACGTACCCGACTTTTTCCATATTTCGCACTTTCTTCCCAGTTGAATTGCTATGTCGAGGATAGTTGAAACACCACTAACGCTATTTTGATAAAACTTATTTTACACTAATAACGAATCACTGAATACGTTACGATATGAAAAAGCTCTCCTATCCCCCCTCTTATTCTACTCCCTCGTATCTGGTCTTGAAGATTTCCTGTTAGAAGCCACGCATGTGACGGTTTTGCGTCAATGGTATCCGCTTCAATGTTAGAAATGTTCTTTGAATATAGTGGTTTACTTTTCCACCTATTCCATAACTACACCACACTAAGAATTTTGTAGGGGAATCGTACTGTTAATTTGGCGGGTTCAGAGGTGTGAAACTCATATATGTTTGTCTGATAGAATGATTTAGGGTGCTGGTTTGGATTTTTTTCAGAACGTAACTTCTGAGATTCTGTATTTGCCCATAATGTTTCAAATACGTACTGGGCACTACACTTCCGCCCTTGTTTCTTGCAAGGTTAAACCCCTCGATTGAACTCTGCGTGTGATGTACTCTATAGTTTTTGACTTCCATTCTGGCTCGTGTATCTATCTCACGAAGCTCCGTATTCGTCCATCTTAAAATCCCAAATTCGTATGTAAGCAAAGCAGCGACATAGTTGTTAATGGTGGCTGACATATTTCTTGTAGGTAGTTTTGATTTTAGGCTAGATCTTAGTCTGTAAAAGTATTATTCTTTAATGGCGTCTTTAGCGATTTTGTGATCAATGCCCCTTGCTTGTAGATATAAAGTTCCATTTCCTCCATTCCGGCGATTAACCCCTGCCTTCCTTCTACCTCAAATTTCTGATGTTTCTGACCAGTTCCACGCAATTGATCCTGCATTTGTCTAAACTAAATTTCATATGTATACAGCTGCACCTACTACTCACACTATTTGTGAGGTGCGAAATCTGAGTAAGAGAATTGCTGAACGCAGCCCTTGTTCTGCGCCTTGAAATATACAACGTTTTATTTATATTTTAGCTGCATTTACATGTGTGGTTGATGTTCTAGAAGTAAATTTGTTTTTAATTTAGTCATAGTAAGATTTAAGAGATTGATAGTTTGCTCTTCGACTCTGTACAATCTAGAAACCTCTGACAGCCGAGTGTGCGGTACAGTATCAAACGTGTTTTATAATCTATGGATGCCAAGAGTTGTTCCTTACATTATTATTATTGAGAATATTTGGTTTTTTGTATTTTAATAATATAATTAATAAAGCGGGGATATTTAGAAAACTGGATGAATGCTGATGAATGGATATCTCCGCCAGTCTACGCCGTCAACGACGTATATTATATGTTGCGATGTCAAAAACACATGCATTGTATACATGCGAAAGGTGTACAATAAATACCGTAACACAGTATGAATAAATAGTAATAAACAATATATTTAATTTTATTATTTAAAAATGTCGCCTGCATGCTGTCTAAAACATTCCCGCTTTAATAATGAATTTGAATATGATATCTTTTATTAAAAGAAAAGGTAGGTAACTGTATCCAATTTTTGAGCTAATTATATTATATTATTGTATAATATGAACTAAAAGGTAATACCATCCAAAAGTTCAATATCGATTTAAAAGAGAAAATCTGTAAGTGTCCAGATAAGATTTACCAAAGTGCAGTTTATTTAACAAGAAGGCGAGTACAAAAAAACACACAATTTCTTGAGTTGTTGTTCTCCAGTAAACACTATAGAAAGAAAAACAAGAGTGAGAGAATAACATAAAAAGTAATACGTTGAATATGTGATGTCGTCTGAGGATGACTGACAAAAAGCGAACGATAGGAACGTCGAGTGACATAAAGTGAGACAGACACGATCGATACATCATTTGGGCTGTTTCCATGGCAGCACGTGCCTCTTCCCCTACCAAGTACCTCTCCTACTCCCATTTGTATTAGTACCATAGGAGGGAAATGAATATTTTCTTTTTAAGTTTATGTGTGTATGGGTTGTCTTTTGCTCCGTGGACAACATTGATCTACTATACCGGCAGTACTAAACTAAATCTAAAACCGAGGCATCCTGTTCAAATAAATTCATTCATTTATACTAACCGTGTAACAAGAATAATTTTCACCTAATAAAATATGGAACCTAAATTATAAATCAAGTTTTTAATACTAAATTTTAATATATAGGGATGCTATGTATGGTATATAACATTAGGGAATGTGTATAGCAAGTGTTAACGTATTACCGATTTGTGTGTTCCGATTTGCAAAATTACCAGCACGGATTTTACACTTCATTTAATGAATCATAAAGAAGTTAATGTTCTCAGAAGTACAGGCTACATAAGTGAAATCGGTAGGAAAATAATAAATATAAATTAATTCTCTTAGAAGATTAATTTTAATGGTTTTTTAATAAATAATATAAATTTATGAAATGAATCTCAGTCTTGTTAATGTACGTTGAGAAATATTGCCCAATGTATGCTAACAAACCTCAATTGTTAGGAATATTGATGAATGAAGTTTATTCTAATACCTATACCCGAGAAATACAAGATTTGTATTTCTTTAACTATTAATTAAAGTAAATTAGAAATGACTTCTTAAAACATTAAAATACATGATTCTATTATATTTAACTTGGCTTTAAATGATTGACCACGTACTAAGCTGTTACAAACAAAAGACTATTTGGACTACGATTTTTTTTCGATTTATGAAATTTTCAGAAATAAGTTGAGTTCTGATTGTCAAAGAGAATGGTTAAGCCCGCACTGTTGGGCGCTATGATAATTCGTAAACAAAATTTATCACACTAAATAAGTTCAGCGATATTTACAGGTATGGTTATTTTTAAGTTTCATAATTCATATTATGTGGGAATTAACTGTTTATTTATTTCTAAGTACGTAAACGTACATGTTACCATTAAAGCAAATAAACGGTTTAAATATTGAAACCCATTTTTGCTTCTAGTGAGATAAAAAGCGTAGAAATGTAAATAAAATAAGTTATAGGGATAGTACGAGGGCCCAAAAATAATTTATACCAGAGGTACGCTTTGGAGAGAAAGCTAATCCTCGAAGGGTTAATCTGGGAGAGGTTTTATATATAATTTTTAATCATTACTCGAGCGAACATAAATAAACATTAACTATATAGTTTGTAAGAACGAAATAGTAGAAATGGAAAAAATGATTAATATACCGAAAGATTTAATGAAGGAGTTAAAAATATGTTAAGGGAGGTCAGAAAACATATTTCGAAGAAATAAACGAATTTCAAAAGAAAGGCCAGCAACTAAGAAAGAAAGGAAACGTAGTGCAGAATAAAATAGAAAAACTCGAAAAAGATAAACATAAAAATTATTTAATAATAACAAGATAGAGATAAAACAAATATGAAATAGAAAGATGAAAGAAAACCTCGATATAAAAGCAAAAGTTAAAAGAGTGCAAAATGGGAGGAAGTAAATATTTAATAGAAATTATAGACTTTGGGGAAAAGATAAAGACATTGAAAAAGGAAAATAAATAAGGAAGACAGGATAATCACATTTTCTTAATTAGTGGACTAACGCCAAGAGAAATAGAAATAAGGTATCAAATTAGACAAAGAGCAAAAATGGAAGCAATAAACAGTAAAAAGCAAATATCAAATTGAGCAAGGATAAAAGAGATATTAAGTGAGAATAAAAAGGCAAGAAAAGCAACAACCAAATTTAATTAGCAAACCAAATACAATTGCGTTAAAGCACAGGGGAACAAAAATTATTAATGAAGTGAATAGTGCAATACGTTAACGAGGATTGAATAGGAAAGGACGGGAATGAATGAAAAATTTGGAAAGATCTTGCATGGAAATTCTGATAATAACTGATACAAAAGGGAAATGAGTAGGCGAAATTGTGTTGCATAGTGAAAACCTGTTAATATAATGAATAGTATAATAAAAGGAAAGAGCATGAACTGGAGTGGCATGCATGATACAACAGGAAAGAATAGCAAATATGAGAAAATGGACAATTATCGATTAAATTAAAATTATAAAGAGTGGAGGAAACCAAAACAAAGAATGTGGTATATGAGAAGAATGAAAATGAACGACAAATGGAAAAAGATAAAGTCTGGAATATCATACAGATACAGTTGAAGACTAGGAAGGCGGGTTGACACTGGCTGGTGACTTCAATGGAAGGGTTGGAAATGACGTAGAAAAGTGGAATGGACTATTGGAAATCGTGCAAAAAAATTAAGCAATAATGGAAGAAGATTACTTGAATTCGGTAATAGTAATTACTTAATAATAACTAGTACACACTTCCAATACAAATAAATAGGTACAAAAGTCAGAAGATATATGGCAAGCAGAAGTGATAAATCTATAGTGGATTACATTATTGTTGGAAAGAGAACAAAAGAAAAATGGGAGATATAGAAGCAAAAACCGAGTATGATTGAAAGTTACTACTATCTTGTAGAAACAATAATTACAGAAAAATGTACAGGAACATAAACAAATAACAAAGATATCAGAAAGGAAACAGCAAAGGCTTATAGGTTAAGAAAACCAGAAATAAGAATAGAATACCAAAAGGAAACAGAAAAGGCCCAGGATATAAATAACAAGTGAAGAGATTTAAACAAAACAATTTTGACGGCTACTAGAAAAGTATGTGGATACGGTACAGTGAAGAAATAAAAGCAAAAGAAAACAGCATTGTGGAATAATGAAATAAGGCAAGCAATAAATGTAAAAAACTATGAAAAGAATGTATAACAAATAAAAACGACGCGAATCACCAAGCATACGAAAAGCAAAGACGAGAAAGAAAAGAAACACTGATGAAAACAAAAAATCAAAAATTTTTATATGGAGCTATAAAATCGTTTAATAAAAATAAAGGTAAAGTAGGCCTGCAAAGAATTAAGAAAGACAACGGCAAAATATTAACACAAGAAGATAAAATACTTGGCAGATATAAATAATGAACAAATCCTGAAGAGAATACGTTAGCGGAATTAAACATGCCCGTTATTGGTTATTTGCACAATATACGTGGCAACAAAAGTTGTCCAAGAAAGTTTTGGTAAATTTGTAATAGGGTATACTAGTATGCAGTCCATATACCTACCTGAAGACATGTGCTTTTTCAGATAACATAGTCATATTTGCAAACTCAGAAAAGTGCTTGCAAAAGAATATGGGAATTTTAAGGGCAGTTGACAGGCTAAATCAATAGTAATAAGAAAAAAGAATTAGATGTAAGCTTAAGAATAGCAAATGAAAGTATAGAACAGGTCAGCAGCTATAGGTACGAGACAGTATAATTGGCAGCACCGGAAAAAGAGAAGAAGCAATAAATCGGAGAATTCAGACAGCTACTAGATTTATAAGGAGTAGTAAAGTCTAGTAGCTGAAAAATTTCTTTGGCCATAAAAATATCAAACATAACGATTTATGGAAATGCAATATCTTTAGAGGGCACTGGGACAAAGAAGAATGTTATGATTCATTATTTAGAATATTTTATAATGTACGTTTTATTTAAGGGTCCGAAGAGCAATTCCTTGTGTTGTACATCGTGGCACAGGTGTCCGAATGATGCAATCGTTCAATAAAACTTCGTAGAGCGAAGCGCTTCCGCGTCTGGTTTGGTTTCACTTGCGTTTTGTATTCCGATCACTGCATTCGTGGCCGTGTAAGTGCCATTTGTAATTATCGTAAGTTTTGTGAGTTTTGAGGAAAATTACACCGAGTCGGTGGATAATGTGACCGCACTTTTGATTAATTAATTCGAAGATAGAATTTGGATCATAGCACGTCGCTTGAGTGATTTATCGTGCCCTCCAAACATCTAAGAGGTAAGAGAAGCGACGTCATTTTGCACGCGGCATTCCAATTCATTGTTCCCGTGTTCTGTTTTGGCTAATATATAACATAATATCGTAGGGTCACCGTTACCTGCCTCCAATTAATGATTACCGGTACAAGCAACCTTTAGTCGCTGATAATAGTTTGGGGTTGCCGAATAGTAACATGGGTAGCGAGGTACCGAAGTAAGACAGAGACGGGAAAAGATGCCATCATCACCGAGATATCATCGACATACACGTCAAAAACTAGGTTTTTGCTTATTATACCGTTCGAAGTAGCGACATATTTATCTAAAATTTGTATTTAGTTTATATTTAGTAATATAGTACAAGATATTAAATAGTCTGCTTCAACTTTATTACGTGTTAATTCATCGGAAATATTTAATCATAATTGTTATTTAGTACATTTTATTTTGAAATATATTTAGTCATATTTGTTTTTAAAATTAAGTTTTATCGTGCCTAAGTTTGTTATATTTTTGTAAACGTTCTTGAAGTCTCGTTATACGTACGTATTATTTTCTTGTTCTGATATTATACCTTACGGTAATATACCGGCGCGGCCAAAAGTTTTTGAACTGTACATTAATTCAACTTTTTAATTATAACTCAATATTTGTGCATTTGTATATGGTAGTTATAAATTTAAATATATATACAGGGCGTCACACTTTCATTATATTTTGACACTTGACACATTTTTCACTTGTTTATATTTCCATTTTCTACGTAAATGCTTAAAATACATATTGTTACTTCTTATTTAGTTGTTGTTCGGTTTCGTTTAATATATTTCGTTCCTTGGATGCAACCTGGTTCCACGTGGGTACGTTATCGTATGTACGTACTCCGCGTAACTTATATTCACTTATACAAGTAGCTTATAAAACGTGGTGGCGCCTTTAATACATATCGCTCAGTTAGTTTAACAACGTTTCGTCAAGAACCGCATGACCATCTTCATTGAGCTGTGTCCGTCCTGGTCGGCCGACTTGTAGATTTAACAGCAACCCGCCCACTAAAAGTAAGTCCGAGGAGGGCTATTGGCTTTGGTAAAATTTTAGACCAGTTTTCGCGATTTTGTTGCATGTTGCATATAGAAAAGTGTAAAAAAAGAGAAATAGTGAAGTTAAAGCAAGACTTGGACTAAAATGCCAAAACGTCGTGAAAAAAGAAGAATTTAACTAGTTTGGACATCTGATAAGAATGAAAGAGGACAGAGAATGTTCAGAGAATCTGAAAGTCAAGATCAACAGTAACGTAAACCAATGTAGTAACTAAAGTAGGACATCCATTTCTACATATTCAATGTATTACTTGTTTGATGAAATACGTCCTCATTAATTGCGTCCTAACTAATTGTTGCATCTTTCGCATTCTTGTTTAATTAAGTAACTAGGTTAATATATTATGTGTAATATTAAGTAATTAGGTTGACATTATATATACTGGGGGCAGAAGAGAACTTGTCAGGCTACTGTGTGTTGACAAGCTCCAATGAGAGCGAAATGCATCCCATCACATATTTTGGGATCTCGATTAAAAGAATGGAATATTTTACATTCTACTATAAGAGTCTCGAAAATCACGAAAAATTCAGTTCTTTTTACAAAGTTGAAAGAAATGCCTGTTACTGCACTGATGTAAATGGACTTTTGTATGAGATGAGTATTGAATATAACCCTGCTGAATGGCGATTATTTATTGACTCGTCAAAAACAAGTCACAAAGCCGTTTCACTTTATAATGGTAACTCGAAACCATCAATTCCATTGGTTCATTCTACAAACACAATAGAAACGTATGACAGTATGTCAATTATGTTAAATCTCATTCAATATTCAAATCATCTTTGGCAAATTTGTGGTGACCTTAAGGTTACCACATATTTGCTTATTACTTGGACTGCAAGAAAGGTTTACCAAATATTGCTGTATTTTTTGTATCTGTGTGATAGCCGAGCACTTCAGCAACATTACCAAATAAAAGAATGGCAGCCACGGACCAACCAGCCGTTAGTGGGTTCTAACTTGATGATTCTACCCACTCTACACATTAAATTTGGATTGATTAAACAATTTCTGAAAGCAATAGAAAAAGAAGGCAACTGTTTTAAATACTTAAGGGATAACCTGTCTGATGAGAAGTTCGCGAAGGAATATTTGTTAATCCACAAGCTAGGAGGCTGTTCAAAGAAGAAAATTTTGAACATATGAATGATTTAGAGTTGGGAGCATGGACTTCTTTTAAAAATGTTTGCAAATATTTTCTTTGAAATTAAAAGAGTGAAAACTATCAAGATATCGTTGCTAATTTGCTAGAAAACTATAAAAATTTAGGATGCCGAATGTCACTCAAAGTTAATTTTTTGCATTCACATTTGGATTTCTTTCTTGCTAATTTACGAAAGATGAGTGATGAACAGGGGTAAAGATTCCATCGAAACATTGCAGAAAAGAGAAAAGATATCAGGATCGGTGGGATCCCGTCATGATGGAAAATTTTAGCTGGTTTCTCATTAGAGAGAGCAACAGCCAACATAAAAGAAAGAAATAACTATTTATGCAAAACTTGGATATATCGGCAATTTTAGTTTGTGTACAGTTAAGTGTTTTTGTATTCTGGATACTAATTAAACATTCTAGAATTTGTTATGTCAAGATCTTTGCACTTATCTATTTTTTTATAACTTCCGTTCAACAAAATTTGTAAATATAATTAATATTTATCTACTGGCGGAGTATGATTATAGCTCTAAAACTAGGGTATATTATCATCACCACAGGTCGCGTCCGGTTTCAATCTTTCAGCACTTGTCTTTACATCATAGAGGGAAATTGGACAAACTCCAAAGGAAAGACAATTACTAAATTTAGTTGGTACCAGACTAATACAGGGCTGAACGCCTTCGACAACTCACCAGCAAAACTATTCATAATATTAAGTGGCTTGGTAAGATCTCTCCCCACTGCTACGCATACTTCCTGGAATTCTGGATGTGAAGCGTTTATCGCTGATGAATTTCCAAAACGTTCTTGGGTTGGTCACTATATTACATCCGACTTGAGTTTGATATGTGTGATAAGCTGAGTGCAATTTATGCTTAATCTATAGATGCACTCTACTGAACTCCTCATGACAAACTAACGACTTTGTGGTTTTCCATTTTTTAAAGTAAAGTTTTTTGGTGTGAATGAGACGTTTAATACTAATAATAATAAAAGTTGAATATTTATTTTATAAAATGCGTTGACAGCTTTGTTAACATCTCTAAAATCTAAAAGAAAGTACTATTGAATATTAGTTAATTCAGCATAGAGACCACTCAGCTCTGCACGTCCAAAATTGTGACGCACATTACCCGTTAGACGGGAAATTCTTTGCTTTAGGTGCGGCAGCAATGTAAATAGTTATTCCAAGAACAGGACGATATAGACCCTCAGGCTCAAGTGGTGCTATGTCCCTATCAACCTCTATAGTTCAATTCAGGTTAGTAAAGACAAGATCCAGCAATCTTCCATTTGCGTTGCGACCTAAATTAATCTGTCGCAAGTTTAACGCCACCATGAAATGCCTAACAATATTTAACTTTCTATTAGCAATATAGCCACTAAAATGTGTCACATTGAAGTCTCCCATAATTATACAATTCTTATTCATTAACCAAAAATATTGGCAATATATATTGACGAATAACCGAGATGACACGTACACATTAAAGGATCAATAATAGGAAATTGCTTTAACAGAAACGAAACATCAAGTGAAGGTAGTCCCTCGATGAATGTGGACAATACACCACCACCAGTTGATCGATTTATTAACGAAAAAAAAATCATATTTGAAAGCGTTATAATTTGAACAAAATATTTCTGCACCGTTCATGCAATCGTCAAATCATGTTTCTGCACTAGATAAAGAGTAAACGTTGTCAATTTTGATGCGCAGGCCACGAACGTTTTGCTAACGAATGAGAAATGGATTATGAGATGCTGCTGAGTACAGTTAGTTTAAAGATGTGTTAGCGGTGACGTTTTTTTGGTACGTCGTTGACATATTACATTACAAATATTTGATTAATCAGCAGCTTGCGTTGAAGGAATCCTAATCCTTCGATAATACTCCTAAGCAGGGGTTTTAGGTTTTGATACTATAACACATTTATAATTAACCACTTTCTTTAGATTAGCATAATTTAGAATCTCCTTCTTTAGGTCGGCAACATCAGGCAATATAATTTTTATAGGTGGTTATGTGTTTGATCTACTAGGATGAAACCTACCTAATCTTCAGGTAAGTTTCACCAGAGCGAGCTCACCGCTATTAAGGTCAATTTAAATAAAGTGATTATCGTAGAAATACTATTCATTATGTACTGGTAGACTAACTTAAATACGTCACCATGAAATCATGTAAAGTTAATCCAAATTAATCAAGTCCTTTTCTCTTATTCTGATCTCAGATCTGCCCACATTTACATGTCATTTAAACGGTATTTACACACCAAATTATATATATATATATATATATATATATATATATATATATATATATCAACACTCCACAATTGCTGAAAAATAGTCATATATGTAGTAGACAATGCATTATCTCCTTGTCATTCCTATTTGTTCCTAAATATCAAAAATAAATTAAAAGTTTCTGAGGTATCAGCTTTAGAATGGAAAAAATACCTGACAAGTTAATTCGACTGTATGCAAATGTATCGATGCCAAAGGCGAATACTTTAATAAATAATAAAGTCGTTTACTAAATTTTATGTTTTTTTTTACATTGTTTCCAATATTTCCGGTAGCCCTTGTAAAATGTTAACTATTGAATAGAAGAAAGCATTACTTGGGAAGACTAGCCGTGGAACTAAAAAGAAAATTGAAAAAAAATCTTAAATGTTTAGTTCGCAAATATTTTATTTCGGTAAAAAGTAAAGTAAAATAGTAATAAAACGATCTTTAAAAATAATATAATGGAAAACCGAAAATCTCAAAATGAACACAATTTTAACATTAACCTATAAACTTGCTGTAAAATGTTTTTTATGCATATAGTAACATCAAAGTTTGTTTTTCTAAACAAACTTATTACACAAATTAATGACAAATACATTCTTCGAAACTCATAATTTCTCGCATTATTGTAGAAATGCAATAACTTGAAGACGGATAACTCGCTCGAACTCGTTGAAAGGCAACATAGTCTCATTATTGTAAGACTTTCTAGATTTTTAAGAGAAGCAGGAAAGTGATTATCCGATAGGGTAATTGTAAAAAAATGAGTGCGACTGTGCAATAATTATCTAAACCAATTTTATGGTATACTTGGGTCGGTTTACATGAGCACATGAAATATAGACTTTTGCTTTCGTGTAGAAATAATTTACAGTATCTTGTGTTAATATATGTAATGAAAAGAGGAATTTGTATTCTGAATAAGTTAGTTGATCTTTATACTATGTGAGATTAAAACATATTTTGTTTAGGTATTGTTTTTGTTGATGCAATACACAGAGTTGAATGAAGCTTGACTGTTAGGTAGCCATAAAACTGTAATAAATCGTTTTCACACGACTTATCACTCCTAAGAGCTGCCTTATGCTGAATAATTGAAAATATTATTTTTTAAATATTTTTGGCTAATATATACGAGTTCTGGTTGACATACATCGCTCCTATAAGCAAAAAAGTATATTGTCAAGAAATTTGATAAGTTGGAATTCCAACATTGGGCGCAAGTATTCTACTTTAATTCTACATATAGAAATAATTAAGCAGAATCCCCAGACGTAATTTACACAATGCATATAATATAATTGGCAACGCAGAAGTAATAGTAACAGAAAAGGCCTGATTTGCAAAGCATTTTTCTAAAGGTTTATAGATGTCGAAAGGATTCTTAGTTCAATAATAAAATATTGTAAATTTTAATTTTTCAATATCTCCATATCACGCTGAGAAAACTTCGCCATATCATCCCCTCGCGTATCGTAAAATTCAAATATTAACCAGTATTCGCAACTTTAATTCAAGACGTTTTATCCAATCTTATCAAGTTATTCCCTTTTGCTCGCAATTTATTCGAAAATTTAAAATATTTCATGCATATATTACTATAATATAGGTATTAAAGAAAATAAAAGAATGAGAGAATCTAGCATGAAATAACAAAATCCGTTTTTAATAGACAGAAGATATAATAAATATATTAATCAGATATTTCCATTATACTGGAAGTAGTATTAGCAGCATCGGGAACGCGTTAACGATTTGCACGAAATTTCATTTCATCTTTATCCATCTCGCTCGATCTATGTCGCGTTCGTTCTTAAAGGCTATTACATAAACGGAAATAATTGCGCTTTGGCGCAATTTACGTCATGAATATTGAAGCCAGGCTCCACCCCGCCCTATAAGGTATAATACTCTTTTCCTACTTCGACAGCGACCATCTCGAGCTATAGCTGACGCGCACGTAGCGCAAACACCTACATATATTAGTATGCCTGTCTCGTTAAATTTGCTGACATAAACTAGATAATAAATGAACAACTATTTAGACCCGCATGCAATTAGTGGCCACTACAAGTACAAACTAACTGTAGCTACTCTAAGGACAAGGCTTTATCGTTTAAACGCATGTTCCTAGGGTTCCTTTCTATAACTTACTTTGATTCTTAATCCAAATGACTTCATCATTTGGTAATGCGAACTGTTCGCGAGCTTAAAAATTTATTTCGACTAGTTAAACACTATACTTTTTCTACGACCTCGCCTATGGCATTAAAAAAATTATGTAAACAAATACTTTATTTTCAATTAAAAATATTACAACTACAGATCATATTTAAATTAGTGATGATTTAAACATTGATACATAGAATATGTAGACCATGTAGACGATAGATACGCTGATCAAAAATTAATTTAGTATCAAAAATTACACCAAAGCCCATGTTAATTGAACATCGTTTCAAAAAAACTTCGCTCGTGTGTAGTTATATGTAATGTTATCAGATCTGGATTTATTAAAATTTAGATAGAATCCATTCCATTGGCACCAAGTTAACAAATTATTGATTTCGCAGTGCCAAAGATCATCATCAGTATCGCAAATCGTTCGAAGTATCTTCAAATAATTGATTTGGCAGATACGTGATGAAACTCCATATTTATATAGATAAAACAAAGAACTAAAAAGTTGCACTAAATTTATAGTAAACTACTACAATTGTTTCACCACACAATGGCTACTTCAGGTAGAAAATATACACAAGTTACATGTCAAAATAAACGTCAACAATAAGACAACGATGTTGTCTTATTATTTGTTATTGTTGTATGTCTGTATTAAATATACAGATATATGCATATACATATTGTATACATTTTTGGCAATTTCAGGGATTTTAACTGTACACTGATGTAAGCAAGTGTTTTTAAAGTTCGTCATATAGGTAGTTTAGCAAATTCTTATTATTTTTTAAACAAATTGATATAATGCAATGAATGTGGAATTTTAAAGTGGTACGGCGAAGTTATTCTATGTTTTATTTTTCATTCATTGTGCAATACCACAAGGTAACAGTAAAAAGTGCTAATTATTTATATAATATTAATACAGAAAAGATTCTTGTCTATACTTGAAGCAGTTATATTAAAGATAGGTAACCCAGAAGAAATTATAAGCGAGGGCAAAAAATAGAAAGGTGTATGCATGAGGTGACTTCATTCAAACAAAATAGTAGTGAAAAATTCGCAATTCTTCTACGAACATGCAAAGAAAGTCTGAGTAAATCGTAAACGTTTGAGATAAACACAATAAGCGAAAATGTTAAGTCAAACTGTCAGGCAGTTACCTCTTTAAAATAGCACTATAATTTACTACTATAATTTATTAAATATCATTTGGATAACGCTTGCCGTATACACTTATCTACAATATCTTTACACTAATGATTGCGAATAAATCTTGATAATCATTATATAATAAAGATACGGAATATTTTATTCTCAACTAGAACGTTATTAAATTTATATTACATTTCATTAAAACATACACAGCCGTGTAAACTAGATTTATAAATTTGAATACATATACGCATACCGTTGTCTCTAAGATTATATAGCAAGACCTACTTCAAAATAGCATATACGGAACCAAACTGCAGGATAGTAAATCTAGAAGTGAAGCGTTTGACAACGAATTCCCATCCAGAGAATTGGATAACACACTTGGGTTTGAAAACCAGATATTGAATCCGATATCTGAATAGGGAATCCGGATAGTATATCCGAATAGTGGATCCGGAATCCTAGGATCCGGATAGTGTATCCGGTTCTCAGGATCCGGATAGTGGATCCGGTTCTCAGGATCCGGATAACACCAAGATCCGGATATCCGGATAGTAAATTATCCGGATCTAAAATTATCCGGATCCGGATAACAGCACTAGTAGTATAAAGAATTTTTAGAGCGCCATCCTGAGGTTTCCACCAGAACCCCCGAAGCCGTCACCTTCGCTTCAGCCTGCGTGAGTGAAAATGACATTAGGAAATGGTGTGTACAAATTAACAATTATTTACTGGAAAAAGAATTTGCTGAAGTGGTGAAGGACTCGTCTCGAGTATACAATGGAGATGAAACTAACTTTCAATTATGTCCAAAAAATAAAAAGGTATTAGCACCAAAAAGCGCAAAAAATCTTTATGAAGTAGAATTTGGTCTGTCAAAGATACTTTAACCGTTATGTTTACGTTCAGCGCTGCAGGAATTGTTACACTTCCATTTGTAATATATCCTTACAAAAGAATGTCTAAAAAAACTATTAAATATGTTCCAAATGGTTAGGGTGTAGGCCGTAGTGACAGTGGATGGATGGAAAAGGAGGTCTTTTATGAGTATATTGGCAATGTTCTATACCCCAGCTTAAAAAAGTCGAATGTAAAATTTCCAATAATCTTATTTGTGGATGGACACCGAACCCACATGTATATTAGATTAAGTGATTTGTGCACAAAATTGGGAATTATACTGATTGCCCTCTACCCTAATACGAAGAGAGTATTGTAGCCAGCTGATGTTTCGGCTTTTAAACCATAAAAAAACGTGATGCAAACAGGGTCTAATAGAATGGAAGAAAGAAAACCCTGATAAGAAGGAAACATTTGCTTCTATATTAGTATGTATCAGTATTCACCATTTAATAAGGTGGTGCAGCGAGAGTATTAGTATTTTTTGTTTGTTTGAGGAGTAAGATGGGTGATGGGAGATATGATAAATATAGTTTATGGAATGTGGTTGTGTAGTGTATGATTACTGATTGGGTGAGAAGGTTGTTTAGTTAAATATGCTGGATTTAAGTGGGAAGAAATATATAATTATAGATTTTCAATGGTATCGATTTAATAGTTATAGTTTGATGCCTAAGGAGTTGGCTACTTGTGATAGTGAATTTAAGAGAAGTCATTTTATATTCGAACCGGTTTTGAGTTTTGGTGTATTGGCAGAAGAAGATCGGCAAGTTGCAAGATATGCTTTTAATTGTCACCATGGTTTGAAGTGGGAAGATGGTTATTTAGGTGCAAGCGAGTTTGATGATATAATTAAACGATTGTGTAGAGGTGTTGATTTAGTGTTTGTTAAGGGTAGAGAAAAATTGGATTTATTGAAACGTATTATAGATCGACGAATAATAGATTTAGTATATGCGGAAAAAATTAGAAGAGGAGAACCAAGTTGTAGTTTTCATGTTAGTAATTATGTTGTTTGTGCTTTGTCTAATGTGGAACGATTGTATAAGTTTTTGTTAGAAATAACGTTGAAAGATAATAAAGTTGGCTATATTTAATTATTGTTATAATGGGTTATGCGTGGAGTGCTATGAGGAGTTATGTTGTTGAGAGGGATGCTAATGTGTTGCGACGACTTGAAATTGATGGAAATTTTTCTGGAGTGGATGATGATGATTTATTTTATGTGCCTAAGACATATTTAATGAGCAATATAGGATGTTTGAGTTTAGAATTTGTTTGGCGTCGATTACCTAGAAGTTATCAAGAAGATATTGATTTAATTGGATGTAGATCATGTGTAAGTCATTATGTAATTGACGGTGATGTTGATGGACCTGTTAGGAGAAGAAATTGCTATATGTGTAGACAGATTGATTTATAGTTTTTGTATTAATATAGTGTATTAATGTTTGTAATGTATTTATGTATGTAGCTATAAATAAATACTTGAGTTTAATTTTTTTTATTAATATAATGTAGGTATTGAATTTAGGCGAGGGGTGTGGGAGGGTTTTCTAGAAACAAAGGAAAAAAGGGAAAGGAGAAAAAGAGAGAAAGGAAAAAAGAGAAAAAAAGGAAAAAAAGGGAAAAAAAGAAAAAAAAGGAAAAAGAGAGAATATGGGGGGTTGGGCGAGCCTCCGAACCAATCCACACCGTAGCGACGCCACGGAGCGCGAGAGCGCGGTGTGAGCGCGCGGAGGTGGGGATTGGGGCAGCGCCCCCCCCCCCCCCCGTGACCTACATTCGAAAATTTCCCCTTCCACTTTTCGATGAAGAACTGAAGAATTTGGGAATTTTCCCGGTGTTCAAGGTCACACCTAATATCTAAAATGTCAACTTGACCTTGAATAACATATGCAAATTTATAATGCAAATTTGTACATGTATTATGTAATAGGTCAAGAATGACGTCAATGGAAATTTCTAAAATGTAAATTTACATAATTAATTGAAACTTGACCTTTTGCAAAAAATGCGACGGAATTTTTGATTAACATATGCAAATTTATAATGTAAATTTGTACGTATTATGTAATAGGTCAAAATTGACGTCAATGGAAATTTTTAAATGTTAATTTACATAATTAATTGCCACTATTTTCATATAAATACGAGTTAGTTTTACTGGGATAGACATTACAAGTTATACAATGGTAAGTAAACGTCTATATTATTAATATTATTACTATATTTATATTTGTTTTTTCTTGTATTTGTTTATTTAATTATTTATAATTCACTGTTATATATTTCTTATATCTGAATAAAATTTGAAATGTTGCATTTTCAAAATTAATGTATTACATTTATAATACATTAATTTTGAAAATATTTTATTTCTTTTGTGTTCTAAAAGTAGGAAAGTAATTACTTCTTTTATGTATCCTGAAAAGTAATAAAATTATAATTCAATATTTGAAATTGAAAGTTTAGTATCAGTATTTAAATAATTCGAATTAATTTGATTCCTTCCCTCATTTTTATTATTCTTTAGGAAACACCAACTTCGCCTCAACCAACTTCACAGCAACAGGTGTTTCCCCCTGATACTGACAACCCTAACCCTGAAAGCCTCATAAATATTTCCAATATTAATATTCCCAATCAAGGACCTTTTATGCAAGGACTAGAGCAACTGGTATTTCCAGAAATAGATGATGAAATATTGTCGGCGGCGGCAGATAGAGCGGTATCTACCGTTGCCCCTGCTAATGTAGTCGGAACAATTACGAGGGCAGCTGTAATGAGAACTGCTAGCGTATTTGTTCCTACTATGACAGAGACAGAATTTCCGACGGTGTTGTCTCAAGTTGCTACTATTGCACCGCTGGGCACTGCTGAAATGAGTAGAGCAACTGCTGAAATGGAAAGACAATTCGATTACGAACAGTACCAACGACAATTCGATTACGAACAGTACCAACAACAACGACAACGAGAACAACAACGACGACGAGAACAACGAAAATTAGAACAAAAACAACGACGAGAACAACAACGAGAACAAAAACGACGACAACAGACAAATACACAGACGCGACGAGAACAAAAACGACGACAACTGACAAATACACAGACGCAAACAGTTGCTTGGACGCATCCAATTGCTTCTACACCCATTTCTAGTGTGAGAGAGAGTAGTAGTACTCTCAAGAGACTACTTCTGGGTAGACAGGTACACTCTGGTACTGTAATGGTGTCAGCTGCTGCAGTACCACCACCAGTGGACCTATCACCTATAGGAAAACCAGTAGTGGCACATGAGTCATCATCGGTTATATTTCTATCTGCTCATTCACCTGGCAATCCACCGCTTCAACCTGATCCCTCTCGAGATCATCCTCAATCAGATCCTCAACCAGATCCTTCTCGAGACCTCGAGATCAAAATTCACCGCTGCCCCATCGTCCGCCTTTGATTACATTGCCCCTTCGCCTACTCCTTCGCCTTTGATTACCCCCTACCAAAGACAAAAACAAGCCTCCGAACCTAGATCAAATGGAGAACCTCAATCACTTCCTTTAGAAACTCAACTACATCCACCTTCATTAGAACAAGAATGTCATCCACCTCAATATCAACCATTTGAAACAGAATATCAAGCACCTCAAACACAACCGCCCTTATCAGAACCTCAACCCTTTCCATCACATCAACGTCAACCACGCAACACTCTCGCTGCGGATTTTAAAGAACTTTCTGACAAAGTTATGTCGCAGCTTGAGAGAAATTCGTCAGTTAGAGATGCCTCCCTTGCCCATATGAATGAGCAGGTATCCGGTTGGATCGCAGACCTCGACCTGTATCTTCAACTCCATAATGGTGCCATTAATACGAACATCCCAGATGTTCATATTAATGAGAAAGTTCAATCTTACCGGAGGAAGAAAAATCGATTCGGACAAATCAAAGCTTTGATAGTTGAACATATCAATAGTAATGATGATGACAGCGATGATGGATAATTTATTATGTTTTTAAACTTTGCACTACAGATTGATTTATTGGTACTTTAAACTAATTACATGCTTTTAAATTTTGCACTGCAGACTTTGATCTATTGATATGTTCAATAACGAAGTTAGACCCTCGTACGTAGACATAGACCGTAATAGAACAATTGTTCGACAATTTAACACATGTTTAGACCTTTTCCTTAAGAGGCAAGTGTTTGTCTCGTAGTTTTAGATTGGCATGTTAATTTAGTCTTTACAGGGATGCAGTGTATAGTAGTTGTGCGGAAGCGTTTTTCTTACTTTACTGTGCCCCATGTGCGACTTTTAATTAGTAGTTTTTACCTACTGATGATGACAACTTAGTTGTCGAAATACGTATTTAGGATACGACTAATAATTGTGGTAAGGGGTTATATACCTTTTTTTAAATTTTTATTTAACCACAGTCTCCATTGAAAGAATTTTTCGTAATAGTATGATTTGGGAATAATGATTTGGAAATATTTACAGTAATATTTGTAGTAATATTTACAGTAAATATAACTGTCCATCCTTCCACCTTACAATAGTAATATTTATAGTAAATGTAACAGTCAACATCCTTACAGTCATCCTTACAGTTAATATATCACTGTATATTACTGTAAGGATAACTGTCTAACTGTCAATATCCTGGGGTGACATCTGGTAAGGAAGTATGGATTTGGAAATATTTACATTATCTTTTCCATGGGGTGATATTCGTCAGAAAAAATAGTGTTAATATGTTTGTTGATTTTAACCTTTTTCATGGAGCTCAATATAAAGATATTACATTTACAGGAATTCCAGCTAAATACTTCCGCACCTTCTAAAGTGCTGGTGACGGTGACATCGACACCAGGCCGCCGTTCACCGATACTCAATGTATCGGTATCGGCAGCGATGCCATCAACACCAGCACCACCAACACCTACAACACCAGCCCCTACAACACCAGCACCTACAACACCACCGCCGACACCACAGCCGCAAACATCAACACCGCGGCCGCAAGCATCATCACTGAAGCCGCCGCCGTATTCAGAGATAGCGGATGACTCTTGGGGATCATCAAATGATGATATGATGATGAAGAAATAATTCACACACCTGCCCAACCGGTGCCAAAACCGGTGGTGATGGCCCCACAGATGGTCATCAGAGAACTGCTGAAGAGGTATGAAAATAATAAACACAATTAATAATATTAATTTTGTTTATTATTATTTTCATATCTTTTCAACAATTTCCTATCTCTTCAACAATTTCCTATCTCTTCAACAATTTCCTCTTCAATAATTTCTTCAAACTTTTGTGCTTCACCAATTCCAACGTTTGTTCTTCACCATTTCCAACATTTGTACTTCACCATTTTCAACACGTCCACCTTCACCATTTCCATCAGGATATGACCCACCATTTCCATCAGGAATATTACCGATGCCAAAGCTTGTGTACAGCTAGTAACTTGAATAATAAAGCAAATATTGCACAAATTTGAAATAAAATAATAAATTTAATGTCTTTTAATATGTAAAAATATAATGAAATGTAAATAATGTAAATAAATAAAATAAAATTTAATGTCATTTAAGTTGTAGAAATTTGTTTTTCAATTAATAAGAAGCGTCTAAAGCTAATATGGTTCAGTATACATCGTGAATTCATGAAGTGCAGTATGCAGCTAGAAGCACAACCATTATCATTACCTTTATACAACTACGATGCCGTATTTAATGAGAAGAATTTTAACCGACACAGCAATCTATTTGGTGGTACTTATAAGAGAGCACTGATAGTGGGTCCTTCAGAATGTGGCAAAACGAATGCCCTCCTTACTTTATTATTACATCCTAATGGGTTGCGCTTCAAAAATATTTACATCTGCTGTGGATCTCTTCATCAACAGAAATATGAATATCTTAAACATGTCATGGAAACTATTCCAGAGATAGGTTATTTTGAATATACGGATCCGATTGATATGATAACACCAGACTAAGTTGCCGACTATTCAGTCGTTATATTTGACGATATACCCACTATTAATTTGAATATTGTCAAGCAGTTCTTCTCTTTCGGTAGGCATCGGAATTTAGATTGTTTTTATTTAATTCAAACATATAGTGCTGTTCCTAAACAATTGTTGAGGGATAATACAAATCTTTTAATTTTATTTCAACAAGATGGTACTAATTTGAAACATATATTTAACGATCACATCCATGACTTAAGTTTTGAACAGTTTTTAAACGTATGCAGAATGTGTTGGAAGAAATCATTTGGTCTATTATTTATCGATACTGACTGTAAGTATAATGAAGGAAGATACCGTTTAGGTTTTGATACTTATATACATTTACAATAAGTTCCTCTAAAAACACCATTAAAAGGATCCTACTTTAGGAAATCTACATCAGTATTTAGGTATTCGTTAAATAGTAAAGAGACATGGATGATAACATGGATGATAAATAAATAAATAATTTAGTAAAAGCTCGCACAGTTTTAAAAGAAAAATTGAGAACACTAAGGGCTGATATCGCGAAGTCTCAAAGAGATATTGATATACAGTATGCACCTATATCCAAACCTTTGCAAGAAATTGCCGTGAAATTAGGTAGTACCATTCCGAAGCAAAGTAGAACCCCCCACTCGAAGGACGCTATGGAGGATACACCAGACACATGGTCTGAAATTTTTCCAGAAAAATCCTATGCAGCAGTACAAGGAACGTCTATTATACGGCAAGGGACACCTTCACGAAAACATGTGTCCTGGTTTAGCCCATACACTCATTCTTCCCCGACCAAGCGCAAATTGGAAGGAGTTGGTACTACACCTCGAACATCTAAAGTTCTAGCAACACTGGACTCTGAACCAGATGCCCCAACACCTAAGATGTCAACGTCATTCACACAACCTACATTCTTAGAAGATGAATACATAGGTCACCTGTTGCCAGAAACGCCAGAAGGAAGGGAAGAAGATGGAAGTAAAGAAGACGAAACAGATACAAGTGGAAGTATGGATTTAGATAAATCAATGGCACATGCCGTATCACTATTGAGTACGCGTCCAGCTAAGTCGATAATTGCTAACAAATCGTTGAATAAAACCCTTCTAGAAACGGATGAAGTTAAAGAATCATTGAGAGATTATGATCTTACTATACGGCCATATCTTATCGGTTTAATGACCGATGAAAACGATCAATTAGATGAAAAATATGGTGTTCACGAAGTCGGTGGGGATTTAAAAATTGGAAACGCTCATGTTAGATTTGATGGACCCAACATTATCATCGGTCAATTCACTTATAAGGCTACAAAAGGTTTACTAGAATTGCTTTTCAAGAAGAAACCAGGGAAATTTTTATATGCTGATGCAAAGAATTATAAATTTATTCTCAGTGATACAAACTTTCATCGAGTTGATTACGATCCTGATAGGAAGTTTGCAGCCAGTAGAGGTTTTAAATACAAATCAATTATAAAGCCTATTATACAAAGGAAGAAACCTGAAGTTTGGTGGAGTCGAACTTGGAAGACTGGCTTAGGTTTGTCAAATAAGGTATCCATGCAAAAGATGGTTGTACCTAAAAGTAAAATTGAATATAAGTACTGGGACGATGTGAATGAACTGTGTGATAGATTGAGGCTACTAGTAGCATCGAAGGATGCCGGTCACTCAGGGCACCAGAACGAGATATTGTCAATAATAGAGGAGTTGAAAGAGTCAAAAATTATCAAATAGTCTCTCTGTATACTCTGTAAATTCTTGGTTGTATGACAGTTTATATTTCGACACCAATGATAGGTAACGATGACAATAGATAAATTTGGAAGACACATAAACAAGCATGTCCTTAAGAGACATTTAATGGATGTAGACGTAGTCTCAGACTTTCTCAAACATCCTAAATTTCAAGAAGTACTACAAATGCATAGAAAAAATATTCCTTCTCCCAGTGCAACAGCAACTTCGAACTATATTATTCCAATATATAGTAACGGTTCCATTGACCTCATGGGTTATTATGTAAGTACGTCATTGGCGAAACATACTTATTTATATAAGAATAAATTATATCGTGGGAAGGTTTTAAATGTACACTATTCTAACGAGAAATTAACAACACTGCAAATTGATAAGGAACTATTTAATTCCAAGAGACCGATAGAATTGACAGATGGAACAACGTTTAGGTTGATATACGTTGGTACCAAACCTACGCCACCAAAAACAGAAGCAGTATTTGCGGAAATAGTCATCGAAGGAAATGTCGTCAATTAGGAGGGATGTTGTAAATGAAATACATAGACCAGCTCGGAGGAGGTTTACTCGACGTCGGGTCATCATAAAAGGATTGCGGGACTTATTTCAAATCGATCTGGTTGAAATGATACCGTACGCAAAAGAAAACGACAATTTCAAATACATTTTCGTATGTATAAACACATTTTCGAAATTCGCCTGGGCAATTCCAATAAAAAATAAGACAGCGATTGAAGTAATGAACGCCATGAAATCCATACTCTCAACTGGGAAAAAAAATATTCCGAAGAATGTTCAAAGCGACCAAGCAAAGGAATTTTTCAACTCTCATTTCAAGAAGCTTATGGATCAGTATAATATTAATCACTACACTACCTATTCCAATCTAAAAAGTTCCATTGTCGAACGTTTTAATAGAACCCTAAAAAATAAGATGTGGAAGGAATTCAGCTTCAATGGGAATTATCGTTGGATAGATATGTTGCAAGGACTAGTCAAAGATTATAATAATACCGTACATCGAACAACAAGGCACAAACCTGTAGCAGTTAATCAAAGAAACGTTAGAAGTATTTTGAATACAGTGAGGAATTAACAATAATCTTATTTTACCTGAATCGCGCTCCTGAAATTCACTCTTTTTATTCTTAATCTCATCAATAAAATCTGCGTATAGCTCACATAAATTACTTCCATGGGTTATGACTTTATTTCGAGTATTAAACGATTTTATTTCTACATTTTCCTTCGTCAATAAATAATATAAACCATACAATTCCAAATTCACTTTCATAGAAGTATGTATACTTAGAATACTATCCATAAGTGCTATCACTTTCTCCCTAATATTATTTGCAAATTCTTCCACATCAACGTATATGCGAGACGAATCACATACTTGATAACTTACTATTCTATCCCCGAACGTGCCAACACTCTTCTTTACACCATTATCGATTATTACGAACGCTTTAGTACGGTGTAAAGTACTGCGGATATGTGCAGAATAACAATTTGTTTCTACATATACATCACAGATATCACATTTCATTAATTCCACTTCGTTATCGCTAAATTTCATTCTCTTCCCTTTACAAGAAGTTAACATGTGGCGACTTCTGTTATCTCCTCGAGTAAACGCCTTCCCACAGTATTCACATTCAAACATATTGACTTATTATTTTCCAAATATGCACTGAATGGAAACAACACCTCCACTGTACCGGCTCAACTGTTACTGGAATGGAACGACCATCGCCATATATACACCTCGTCGAAGGTCATGCTTAATATTATACTATTTTATGTGTGAAAACATTTCAAACTTATAAATTACATTGACTTATTTATACTAGTAACAATAAACATCTTAGCATCTTAGTATAATCAATCCAATTAATCAAAGTCATACATTCTACTGTCCATATCATCGATTAAAATAATCGTCTCTATTTCAAATATGTCCTCCTCAATTTTTTCCTCCTCAATATCTACCTCGTCTATATCATCTCCTCGCTTCTCCTCAATATCGTCCTCGATATCGTCTTCAGTTTCACTTAACTCATCATCACTACTCCATTCTAATTCCACTACAATCACTCTATATTTTTTTTCGTGTGCAGCACCCATATCTACTTATATGTTCAAACAAATATTAAGAAAACTTAACACTTTATAATAGAAAAATTCATTCGTTATTATTTATATATTCACGGTTGAACCCCTACCTCGATGTAATCTTTAAGTGATGACCTTGACCTTCAAATGTCCTTGACCATCAAATGTCCATAACCTTCAAATGCAATTGACCTTCAAATGACCTTGACCTTCAAATGACCTTGACCTTCAGACGACCTTGACCTTCAACTGTCATTGACCTTCAAATGCTCTGGACCTTCAAATGCCCTTGACTTTCGAATGTCATTGACCTTCAAATGTTCTTGACCTTCAAACACCCTTGACCTTCAAATGTTATTGACCTTCAAATGCCCTTGACCTTGGTACGACCTTGGCCTTCTCATGACCTTGACTGATCTTGGCAATGACATTGACTTTCGTGTGACTTTTTAATAACCTGCTTCAACCTTTAAATGACCTTGACTACTCAGCCGATTCTAACACCTCCTCATTGACCTTGATCGCCAATATATATGCGATCAAGGTCAATGAGGACGTGTTAGAATCGGCTGAGATACTCTACTCATCGAGAGCAACAAAATCATATATAACCGTAACAGCGCACTTAATATCAAAGGATTGGCAATATATCAGCTTAGTTTTAACAACTGAAGAAATGGCTGAGAGACATACAAGAGTAATAAGAAACTGGAAATTTATTAATAAAGTAGTGGCTGTTGTTCATGATAATGCCGCAAATATACGTAACGCTATTAGTAATGAGCTTGAATTTGGACACAGTATAAGATGCTTTGCTCATTCCTTACAACTATGCGTTAATAAACCTTTAGGTGAAGATAGAATTCATACTTTAGTAAAGACGTCATCTAATATTGTGTCTCATTTTCACCATTCCAGTAAAGCTACCACTGCCTTACCAAATAAGAAAGAGCAGTTGGAATTACCACAAAAAAAACTGAAACAGTATGTTAAAACTCGTTGGAATTCGGTTTAAACAATGTTCCAATGCCTTTTGGAACAACGCCCGGCAATAATAGCTCTATCTGATAGATCCGTTACTACCTTACTTACAGGTGACAGGTCATTTATCAACAAGTGACGAAAATTGGCTTTTAATTGAGGAAATTTTAAAGATTCTAAAATCCATATCCTTTAATAAAATCGCTAAAGAACAATTTCTTAACAGACGTTGAAACCGATTCTTCAGTACTCCATCTGTTTAAACTTTGTTTAAAGGACGAATTTGCCAAAAGGTGGAGAGAAGATATAATTTGCAACATTTGTAGTTTTTTAGATCCTTGCTATAAAGCATATTTAAGTGAATCGCAACAGGATGAAGTTCGGTTAATTATTTCGACAGAACTAGCAAATCTCCAACCTGGAACAGATATAAATCCACCAACCTCGTCGAATAGCGAGGTTTTTAATTATCTCTTCCCAGATGAATCCCTGTTATCGGAAGAAACATCGGAAATAGATAAATATATGCGAGAGGACCCAATTGCAAAAAGCGCATCCGTATTTGAATGGTGGAAGAAAAATGAAAATAAATATCCAGTACTAAATCAATTAGCTCGAAAGTATTTGACGATTCCTGCTACATCAGTACCTTCAGAAAGGATATTTTCGTCAGCTGGTGATTTGATTAGAGCAAAGAGAAGTTGTCTTTATTCAAAGAATAAAATATGTTGGTGTTTATATATAATAATTTAAAAAGTAAAATTGTTTAAATTGGGAGTACCTATTTGTTGTTTAGTTTTCCTTTTCATAAAATGTTATTTTATTTTCAATTATTTAATTAAATAATTTTGAAACCACTTATTGTAGTGTATTTTTGCAGATGTGAATATTTAAGAAATATATCACAAACAAATATACAGAATATTGAATAGATTTGGCAGATACGTGATGAAACTCCATATTTATATAAATAAAACAAAGAACTAAAAAGTTGCACTAAATTTATAGTAAACTACTACAATTGTTTCACCACACAATGGCTACTTCAGGTAGATAATATACACAAGTTACATGTCAATTGTTGTATGTCTGGTGGTGTATGTATTGTTGTATGTCTGTATTAAATATACAGATATATGCATATACATATTGTATACATTTTTGGCAATTTCAGGGATTTTAACTGTACACTGATGTAAGCAAGTGTTTTTAAAGTTTGTCATATAGGTAGTTTAGCAAATTCTTATTATTTTTTAAATAAATTGATATAATGCAATGAATGTGGAATTTTAACGTGGTACGGCGAAGTTATTCTATGTTTTATTTTTCATTCATTGTGCAATACAACAAGGTAACAGTAAGAAGTGCTAATTATTTATATAATATTAATACAGAAAAGATTTTTTTTCTATACTTGAAGTAGTTATATTAAAGATAGGTAACCCAGAAGAAATTATAAGCGATGGCAAAAAAATAGAAAGGTGTATGCATGAGGTGACTTCATTCAAACAAAGTGGTTGTGAAAAATTCGCAATTCTTCTACGAACATGCAAAGAAAGTCTGAGTAAATCGTAAACGTTTGAGATAAACACAATAAGCGAAAATGTTAAGTCAAACTGCCAGGCAGTTACCTCTTTAAAATAGCACTATAATTTACTACTATAATTTATTAAATATCATTTGGATAACGCTTGCCGTATACACTTATCTACAATATCTATACACTAATGATTGCGAATAAATCTTGATAATCATTATATAATAAAGATACGGAATATTTTATTTTCAACTAGAACGTTATTAAATTTATATTACATTTCATTAAAACATACACAGCCGTGTAAACTAGATTTATAAATTTGAATACATATACATCCATACCGTTGTCTCTAAGATTATATAGCAAGACCTACTTCAAAATAGCACATACGGAACCAAACTGCAGGATAGTAAATCTAGAAGTGAAGCGTTTGACAACGAATTCCCATCCAGAGAATTGGATAACACACTTGGGTTTGAAAACCAGATATTGAATCCGATATCTGAATAGGGAATCCGGATAGTATATCCGAATAGTGGATCCGGAATCCTAGGATCCGGATAGTGGATCCGGTTCTCAGGATCCGGATAGTGGATCCGTTTCTCAGGATCCGGATAACACCAAGATCCGGATATCCGGATAGTAAATTATCCGGATCTAAAATTATAAGGATCCGGATAACAGCACTAGTAGTATAAAGCATTTTTAGAGCGCCGTCCTGAGGTTTCCACCAGAACCCACGAAGCCGTCACCTCCGCTTCAGCCTGCGTGAGTGAAAATGACATTAGGAAACGGTTTGTACAAATTAATAATTATTTCCTGGAAAAAGGATTTGCTGAAGTGGTGAAGGACTCGTCTCGAGTATACAATGGAGATGAAACTAACTTTCAATTATGTCCAAAAAATAAAAAGATATTAGCACCAAAAGGCGCATAAAATGTTTATGAAGTAGAATTTGGTCAGGCAAAGATTCTTTAACCGTTATGTTTACGTTCCGCGCTGCAGGAATTGTTACACTTCCATTTGTAATATATCCTTACAAAAGAATGTCTAAAGAAACTATTAAATATGTTCCAAATGGTTAGGGTGTAGGCCGTAGTGACAGTGGATGGATGGAAAAGGAGATCTTTTATGAGTATATTGGCAATGTTCTATACCCCAGCTTAAAAAAAGTCGAATGTAAAATTTCCAATTATCTTATTTGTTGATGGACACCGAACCCACATGGATATTAGATTAAGTGATTTGTGCACAAAATTAGGAATTACACTGATTGCCCTCTACCCTAATACGAAGAGAGTATTGTAGCCAGCTGATGTTTCGGCTTTTAAACCATAAAAAACGTGATGCAAACAGGGTCTGATAGAATGGAAGAAAGAAAACCCTGATAAGAAGGTTACAAAGGAAACATTTGCTTCTATATTAGAATCTGTTATAGGCAAGTCGTATAATGCTCAAATAGTTAAAAATGGATTTAGTGTATGCGCATTGTATCCGTCTGTACGCCTGTCTGTACGCCTGTCTGTACGCCTGTCTGTACGCCTGTCTGTACGCCTGTCTGTACGCCTGTCTGTACGCCTGTCTGTACGCCTGTCTGTACGCCTGTCTGTACGCCTGTCTGTACGCCTGTCTGTACGTTTGTCTGTACGCCTGTCTGTACGCCTGTCTGTACGCCTGTCTGTACGCCTGTCTGTACGCCTGTCTGTACGCCTGTCTGTACGCCTGTCTGTACGCCTGTCTGTACGCCTGTCTGTACGCCTGTCTGTACGCCTGTCTGTACGCCTGTCTGTGCGACTGTCTGTACGCCTGTCTGTACGCCTGTCTGTACGCCTGTCTGTACGCCTGTCTGTAGGCCTGTCTGTACGCCTGTCTGTACGTCTGTCTGTACGCCTGTCTGTACGCCTGTCTGTACGCCTGTCTGTACGCCTGTCTGTACGCGTGTCTGTGCGCCTGTCTGTACGCCTGTCTGTACGCCTGTCTGTACGACTGTCTGTACGCCTGTCTGTACGCCTGTCTGTACGCCTGTCTGTACGCCTGTCTGTACGCCTGTCTGTACGCCTGTCTGTACGCCGGTCTGTACGCCGGTCTGTACGCCGGTCTGTACGCCGGTCTGTACGCCGGTCTGTACGCCGGTCTGTACGCCTGTCTGTACGCCTGTCTGTACGCCTGTCTGTACGACTGTCTGTACGCCTGTCTGTACGCCTGTCTGTACGCCTGTCTGTACGCCTGTCTGTACGCCTGTCTGTACGCCTGTCTGTACGCCTGTCTGTACGCCGGCCTGTACGCCGGTCTGTACGCCGGTCTGTACGCCGGTCTGTACGCCGGTCTGTACGCCGGTCTGTACGCCTGTCTGTACGCCTGTCTGTACGCCTGTCTGTAAGCCTGTCTGTCAGCCTGTCTGTACGCCTGTCTGTACGCCTGTCTGTACGCCTGTCTGTACGCCTGTCTATAAGCCTGTCTGTACGCCTGTCTGTACGCCTGTCTGTACGCCTGTCTGTACGCCTGTCTGTACGCCTGTCTATACGCCTGTCTGTACGCCTGTCTGTACGCCTGTCTGTACGCCTGTCTGTACGTCTGTCTGTACGCCTGTCTGTACGCCTGTCTGTACGCCTGTCTTTACGCCTGTCTGTACGCCTGTCTGTACGCCTGTCTGTACGCCTGTCTGTACGTATTTTTGTACGCCTGTTTGTACGCCTGTCTGTACGCCTGTCTGTACGCCTGTCTGTACGCCTGTCTGTACGCCTGTCTGTACGTCTGTCTGTACGCCTGTCTGTACGCCTGTCTGTACGCCTGCCTGTACGCCTGTCTGTACGTCTGTCTGTACGCCTGTCTGTACGCCTGTCTGTACGCCTGTCTGTACGCCTGTCTGTACGCCTGGCTGTACGCCTCTCTGTACGCCTCTCTGTACGCCTGTCTGTACGCCTGTCTGTACGCCTGTCTGTACGTCTGTCTGTACGCCTGTCTGTACGCCTGTCTGTACGCCTGTCTGTACGCCTGTCTGTACGCCTGTCTGTACGCCTGGCTGTACGCCTCTCTGTACGCCTGTCTGTACGCCTGTCTGTACGCCTGTCTGTACGTCTGTCTGTACGCCTGTCTGTACGCCTGTCTGTACGCCTGTCTGTACGCCTGTCTGTACGCCTGTCTGTACGCCTGTCTGTACGCCTGTCTGTTCGCCTCTCTGTACGCCTGTCTGTTCGCCTCTCTGTACGCCTGTCTGTTCGCCTCTCTGTACGCCTGTCTGTACGCCTCTCTGTACGCCTGTCTGTACGCCTGTTTGTACGCCTGTCTGTACGCCTGTCTGTACGCCTGTCTGTACCCCTGTCTGTACGCCTGTCTGTACGCCTGTCTGTACGCCTGTCTGTACGCCTGTCTGTACGCCTGTCTGTACGCCTGTCTGTACGCCTGTCTGTACGCCTGTCTGTACGCCTGTCTGTAAGCCTGTCTGTACGCCCGTCTGTACGCCCGCCTGTACGCTTGTCTGTACGCCTGTCTGTGCGCCTGTCTGTACGCCTGTCTGTACGCCTGTCTGTACGCCTGTCTGTACGCTTGTATGTACACCTGTCTGTACGCCTGTCTATACGCCTATCTGTACGCCTGTCTGTACGCCTGTCTGTACGCCTATCTGTACGCCTGTCTGTACGCCTGTCTGTACGCCTGTCTGTACGCCTGTCTGTACGCCTGTCTGTACGCCTGTCTGTAAGCCTGTCTGTACACCTGTCTGTCCGCCTGTCTGTACGCCTGTCTGTACGCCTGTCTGTCAGCCTGTCTGTACGCCTGTCTGAACGCCTGTCTGTACGCCTGTCTGTACGCCTGTCTGTACGCCTGTCTGTACGCCTGTCTGTACGCTTGTCTGTACGCCTGTCCGTACGCCTGTCTGTACGCCTGTCTGTACGCCTGTCTGTACGCCTGTCTGTACGCCTGGCTGTACGTCTGTCTGTACGCCTGTCTGTACGCCTGTCTGTACGCCTGTCTGTACGCCTGTCTGTACGCCTGTCTGTACGCCTGTCTGTACGCCTGTCTGTACGCCTGTCTGTACGCCTGTCTGTACGCCGGTCTGTACGCCGGTCTGTAGGCCGGTCTGTAGGCCGGTCTGTACGCCGGTCTGTACGCCGGTCTGTACGCCGGTCTGTACGCCTGTCTGTACGCCTGTCTGTAAGCCTGTCTGTACGCCTGTCTGTACGCCTGTCTGTACGCGTGTCTGTGCGCCTGTCTGTACGCCTGTCTGTACGCCTGTCTGTACGCCTGTCTGTACGTATTTTTGTACGCCTGTTTGTACGCCTGTCTGTACGCCTGTCTGTACGCCTGTCTGTACGCCTGTCTGTACGCCTGTCTGTACGTCTGTCTGTACGCCTGTCTGTACGCCTGTCTGTACGCCTGCCTGTACGCCTGTCTGTACGTCTGTCTGTACGCCTGTGTGTACGCCTGTCTGTACGCCTGTCTGTACGCCTGTCTGTACGCCTGGCTGTACGCCTCTCTGTACGCCTCTCTGTACGCCTGTCTGTACGCCTGTCTGTACGCCTGTCTGTACGTCTGTCTGTACGCCTGTCTGTACGCCTGTCTGTACGCCTGTCTGTGCGCCTGTCTGTACGCCTGTCTGTACGCCTGTCTGTACGCCTCTCTGTACGCCTGTCTGTACGCCTGTCTGTACGCCTGTCTGTACGCCTGTCTGTACGCCTGTCTGTACGCCTGTCTGTACGCCTGTCTGTACGCCTGTCTGTACGCCTGTCTGTACGCCTGTCTGTACGCCTGTCTGTTCGCCTCTCTGTACGCCTGTCTGTTCGCCTCTCTGTACGCCTGTCTGTTCGCCTCTCTGTACGCCTGTCTGTACGCCTCTCTGTACGCCTGTCTGTACGCCTGTTTGTACGCCTGTCTGTACGCCTGTCTGTACGCCTGTCTGTACCCCTGTCTGTACGCCTGTCTGTACGCCTGTCTGTACGCCTGTCTGTACGCCTGTCTGTACGCCTGTCTGTACGCCTGTCTGTACGCCTGTCTGTACGCCTGTCTGTACGCCTGTCTGTACGCCTGTCTGTAAGCCTGTCTGTACGCCCGTCTGTACGCCCGCCTGTACGCTTGTCTGTACGCCTGTCTGTGCGCCTGTCTGTACGCCTGTCTGTACGCCTGTCTGTACGCCTGTCTGTACGCTTGTATGTACACCTGTCTGTACGCCTGTCTATACGCCTGTCTGTACGCCTGTCTGTACGCCTGTCAGTACGCCTATCTGTACGCCTGTCTGTACGCCTGTCTGTACGCCTGTCTGTACGCCTGTCTGTACGCCTGTCTGTACGCCTGTCTGTAAGCCTGTCTGTACACCTGTCTGTCCGCCTGTCTGTACGCCTGTCTGTACGCCTGTCTGTCAGCCTGTCTGTACGCCTGTCTGAACGCCTGTCTGTAAGCCAGTCTGTACGCCTGTCTGTACGCCTGTCTGTACGCCTGTCTGTACGCTTGTCTGTACGCCTGTCCGTACGCCTGTCTGTACGCCTGTCTGTACGCCTGTCTGTACGCCTGTCTGTACGCCTGGCTGTACGTCTGTCTGTACGCCTGTCTGTACGCCTGTCTGTACGCCTGTCTGTACGCCTGTCTGTACGCCTGTCTGTACGCCTGTCTGTACGCCTGTCTGTACGCCTGTCTGTACGCCTGTCTGTACGCCGGTCTGTACGCCGGTCTGTAGGCCGGTCTGTAGGCCGGTCTGTACGCCGGTCTGTACGCCGGTCTGTACGCCGGTCTGTACGCCTGTCTGTACGCCTGTCTGTAAGCCTGTCTGTATGCCTGTCTGTACGCCTGTCTGTACGCCTGCTTGTACGCCTGTCTGTACGCCTGGCTGTACGCCTGGCTGTACGTCTGTCTGTACGCCTGTCTGTACGCCTGTCTGTACGCCTGTCTGTACGCCTGTCTGTACGCCTGTCTGTACGCCGGTCTGTACGCTTGTCTGTACGCCTGTCTATACGCCTGCCTGTACGCCTGTCTGTACGCCTGCCTGTACGCCTGCCTGTACGCCTGTCTGTACGCCTGTCTGTACGCCTGTCTGTACGCCTGTCTGTACGCCTGTCTGTACGCCTGTCTGTACGCCTGTCTGTACGCCTGTCTGTACGCCTGTCTGTACGCCTGTCTGTACGCCTGTCTGTACGCCTGTCTGTACGCCTGTCTGTACGCCTGTCTGTACGCCTGTCTGTTCGCCTGTCTGTACGCCTGTCTGTACGCCTGTCTGTACGCCTGTCTGTACGCCTGTCTGTATGCCTATCTGTACGCCTGTCTGTACGCCTGTCTATACGCCTGTCTGTACGCCTGTCTGTACGCCTGTCTGTACGCCTATCTGTACGCCGGTCTGTACGCCTGTCTGTACGCCTGTCTGTACGCCTGTCTGTACGCCTGTCTGTACGCCTGTCTGTACGCCTGTCTATACGCCTCTCTGTACGCCTGTCTGTACGCCTGTCGGTACGCCTGTCTGTACGCCTGTCTGTACGCCTATCTGTACGCCTTTCTGTACGCCTGTCTGTACGCCTGTCTTTACGCCTGTCTGTACGACTGTCTGTACGCCTGTCTGTACGCCTGTCTGTACGCCTGTCTGTACGCTTGTCTTTACGCTTGTCTGTACGCTTGTCTGTACGCCTGTCTGAACGCCTGTCTGTACGCCTGTCTGTACGCCTGTCTGTACGCCTGTCTGTGCGCCTGTCTGTACACCTGTCTGTACGCCTATCTGTACGCCGGTCTGTACGCCTGTCTGTACGCCTGTCTGTATGCCTGTCTGTACGCCTGTCTGTACGCCTGTCTGTACGCCTGTCTGTACGCCTGTCTATACGCCTGTCTGTACGCCTGTCTGTACGCCTGTCTGTACGCCTGTCTGTACGCCTGTCTGTACGCCTGTCTGAACGTCTGTCTGTACGCCTCTCTGTACACCTGTCTCTACGTCGTACGGACAGGCGTACAGAGAGGCGTACAGACAGGCGTACAGACAGGCGTACAGACAGGCGTACAGACAGGCGTACAGACGGTCGTACAGACGGGCGTACAGACGGGCGTACAGACAGGCGTACAGACAGGCGTACAGACAGGCGTACAGACAAGCGTACAGACAGGCGTACAGACAGGCGTACAGACAAGCGTACAGACAGGCGTACAGACAGGCGTACAGACAGGCGTACAGACAGGCGTGTAGACAGGCGTACAGACAGGCGTACAGACAGGCGTACAGACAGGCGTACAGACAGGCGTACAGACAGGCGTACAGACAGGCGTACAGACAGGCGAACAGACAGTCGTACAGACAGGCGTACAGACGGGCGTACAGACGGGCGTACAGACAGGCGTACAGACAGGCGTACAGACAGGCGTACAGACAAGCGTACAGACAGGCGTACAGACAGGCGTACAGACAGGCGTACATACAGGCGTACAGACAGGCGTACAGACATGCGTACAGAGAGGCGTACAGAGAGGCGTACAGACAGGCTTACAGACAGGCGTACAGACAGGCGTACAGACTAGCGTACAGACGGTCGTACAGACGGGCGTACAGACGGGCGTACAGACGGGCGTACAGACAGGCGTACAGACAGGCGTACAGACAGGCGTACAGACAGGCGTACAGACAGGCGTACAGACAGGCGTAGAGACAGGCATATAGACAGGCGTACAGACAGGCGTACAGACAGGCTTACAGACAGGCGTACAGACAGGCGTACAGACAGGCGTAGAGACAGGCGAACAGACAGTCGTACAGACAGGCGTACAGACAGGCGTACAGACAGGCGTACAGACAGGCGTACAGACAGGCGTACAGACAGGCGTACAGACAGGCGTACAGACAGGCGTACAGACAGGCGTACAGACAGGCATACAGACAGGCGTACAGACAGGCGTAAAGACGGGCGTAAAGACGGGCGTACAGACAGGCGTACAGACAGGCGTACAGACATGCGTACAGACAGGCGTACAGACAGGCGTACAGACAGGCATACAGACAGGCGTACAGACAGGCGTACAGACAGGCGTACAGACAGACGTTCAGAAAGGCGTACAGACAGACGTACAGACAGGCGTACAGACAGGCGTACAGACAGGCGTACAGACAGGCGTACAGACAGGCGTACAGACAGGCGTACAGACAGGCGTACAGACAGGCGTACAGACAGGCGTACAGACAAGCGTACAGGCAAGCGTACAGACAGACGTACAGACAGGCGTACAGACAGGCGTACAGACAGTCGTACAGACAGGCGTAAAGACAGGCGTACAGACAGGCGTACAGACAGGCGTACAGAAAGGCGTAAAGACAGGCGTACAGACAGGCGTACAGACAGGCGTACAGACATTCGTACAGACAGGTGTACAGACAGGCATACAGACAGGTGTACAGACAGGCGTACAGATAAGCGTACAGACAAGCGTACAGACAAGCGTGCAGACAGTCGTACAGACAGGCGTACAGACAGGCGTACAGACAGTCGTACAGACAGGCGTAAAGACAGGCGTACAGACAGGCGTACAGACAGGCGTACAGACAGGCGTACAGGAATGCGTAAAGACGGGCGTACAGACAGGTGTACAGACAGGCGTACAGACAGGCGTACAGACAGGCGTACAGACTGGCGTACAGACAGGCGTACAGACAGGCGTACAGACAGTCGTACAGACAGTCGTACAGAGAGGCGTACAGACAGGCTTACAGACAGGCGTACAGACAGGCGTACAGACTAGCGTACAGACGGTCGTACAGACGGGCGTACAGACGGGCGTACAGACAGGCGTACAGACAGGCGTACAGACAGGCGTACAGACAGGCGTACAGACAGGCGTAGAGACAGGCATATAGACAGGCGTACAGACAGGCGTACAGACAGGCTTACAGACAGGCGTACAGACAGGCGTACAGACAGGCGTACAGACAGGCGAACAGACAGTCGTACAGACAGGCGTACAGACAGGCGTACAGACAGGCGTACAGACAGGCGTACAGACAGGCGTACAGACAGGCGTACAGACAGGCGTACAGACAGGCGTACAGACAGGCGTACATACAGGCATACAGACAGGCGTACAGACAGGCGAACAGACAGGCTTACAGACAGGCGTACAGACAGGCGTACAGACAGGCGTAGAGACAGGTGTACAGACAGATGTACAGACAGGCGTACAGACAGGCGTACAGACAGGCGTACAGACAGGCGTACAGACAGGCGTACAGACAGGCGAACAGACAGGCGTACAGACAGGCGTTCAAACAGGCGTACAGACAGGCGTACAGACAGGCGTACAGGCAGGCGTACAGACAGGCGTACAGACAGGCGTACAGACCGGCGTACAGATAGGCGTACAGACAGGTGTGCAGACAGGCGTACAGACAGGCGTACAGACAGGCGTACAGACAGGCGTACAGACAGGCGTTCAGACAGGCGTACAGACAAGCGTACAGACAAGCGTACAGACAAGCGTACAGACAGGCGTACAGACAGGCGTACAGACAGGCGTACAGATAGTCGTACAGACAGGCGTAAAGACAGGCGTACAGACAGGCGTACAGACAGGCGTACAGACAGGCGTACAGAAAGGCGTAAAGACAGGCGTACAGACAGGCGTACAGACAGGCGTACATACATTCGTACAGACAGGCGTACAGACAGGCATACAGACAGGTGTACAGACAGGTGTACAGACAGGCGTACAGACAGGCGTACAGACAGGCGTACACACAGGCGTACACACAGGCGTACAGACAGTCGTACAGACAGGCGTAAAGACAGGCGTACAGACAGGCGTACAGACAGGCGTACAGACAGGCGTACAGGAATGCGTAAAGACGGGCGTACAGACAGGTGTACAGACAGGCGTACAGACAGGCGTACAGACAGGCGTACAGAAAGGCGTAAAGACAGGCGTACAGACAGGCGTACAGACAGGCGTACAGACATTCGTACAGACAGGCATACAGACAGGTGTACAGACAGGCGTACAGATAAGCGTACAGACAAGCGTACAGACAAGCGTGCAGACAGTCGTACAGACAGGCGTACAGACAGGCGTACAGACAGTCGTACAGACAGGCGTAAAGACAGGCGTACAGACAGGCGTACAGACAGGCGTACAGACAGGCGTACAGGAATGCGTAAAGACGGGCGTACAGACAGGTGTACAGACAGGCGTACAGACAGGCGTACAGACAGGCGTACAGACTGGCGTACAGACAGGCGTACAGACAGGCGTACAGACAGTCGTACAGACAGTCGTACAGAGAGGCGTACAGACAGGCTTACAGACAGGCGTACAGACAGGCGTACAGACTAGCGTACAGACGGTCGTACAGACGGGCGTACAGACGGGCGTACAGACAGGCGTACAGACAGGCGTACAGACAGGCGTACAGACAGGCGTACAGACAGGCGTAGAGACAGGCATATAGACAGGCGTACAGACAGGCGTACAGACAGGCTTACAGACAGGCGTACAGACAGGCGTACAGACAGGCGTACAGACAGGCGAACAGACAGTCGTACAGACAGGCGTACAGACAGGCGTACAGACAGGCGTACAGACAGGCGTACAGACAGGCGTACAGACAGGCGTACAGACAGGCGTACAGACAGGCGTACAGACAGGCGTACATACAGGCATACAGACAGGCGTACAGACAGGCGAACAGACAGGCTTACAGACAGGCGTACAGACAGGCGTACAGACAGGCGTAGAGACAGGTGTACAGACAGATGTACAGACAGGCGTACAGACAGGCGTACAGACAGGCGTACAGACAGGCGTACAGACAGGCGTACAGACAGGCGAACAGACAGGCGTACAGACAGGCGTTCAAACAGGCGTACAGACAGGCGTACAGACAGGCGTACAGGCAGGCGTACAGACAGGCGTACAGACAGGCGTACAGACCGGCGTACAGATAGGCGTACAGACAGGTGTGCAGACAGGCGTACAGACAGGCGTACAGACAGGCGTACAGACAGGCGTACAGACAGGCGTAGAGACAGGCATATAGACAGGCGTACAGACAGGCGTACAGACAGGCTTACAGACAGGCGTACAGACAGGCGTACAGACAGGCGTACAGACAGGCGAACAGACAGTCGTACAGACAGGCGTACAGACAGGCGTACAGACAGGCGTACAGACAGGCGTACAGACAGGCGTACAGACAGGCGTACAGACAGGCGTACAGACAGGCGTACAGACAGGCGTACATACAGGCATACAGACAGGCGTACAGACAGGCGAACAGACAGGCTTACAGACAGGCGTACAGACAGGCGTACAGACAGGCGTAGAGACAGGTGTACAGACAGATGTACAGACAGGCGTACAGACAGGCGTACAGACAGGCGTACAGACAGGCGTACAGACAGGCGTACAGACAGGCGAACAGACAGGCGTACAGACAGGCGTTCAAACAGGCGTACAGACAGGCGTACAGACAGGCGTACAGGCAGGCGTACAGACAGGCGTACAGACAGGCGTACAGACCGGCGTACAGATAGGCGTACAGACAGGTGTGCAGACAGGCGTACAGACAGGCGTACAGACAGGCGTACAGACAGGCGTACAGACAGGCGTTCAGACAGGCGTACAGACAAGCGTACAGACAAGCGTACAGACAAGCGTACAGACAGGCGTACAGACAGGCGTACAGACAGGCGTACAGATAGTCGTACAGACAGGCGTAAAGACAGGCGTACAGACAGGCGTACAGACAGGCGTACAGACAGGCGTACAGAAAGGCGTAAAGACAGGCGTACAGACAGGCGTACAGACAGGCGTACATACATTCGTACAGACAGGCGTACAGACAGGCATACAGACAGGTGTACAGACAGGTGTACAGACAGGCGTACAGACAGGCGTACAGACAGGCGTACACACAGGCGTACACACAGGCGTACAGACAGTCGTACAGACAGGCGTAAAGACAGGCGTACAGACAGGCGTACAGACAGGCGTACAGACAGGCGTACAGGAATGCGTAAAGACGGGCGTACAGACAGGTGTACAGACAGGCGTACAGACAGGCGTACAGACAGGCGTACAGAAAGGCGTAAAGACAGGCGTACAGACAGGCGTACAGACAGGCGTACAGACATTCGTACAGACAGGCATACAGACAGGTGTACAGACAGGCGTACAGATAAGCGTACAGACAAGCGTACAGACAAGCGTGCAGACAGTCGTACAGACAGGCGTACAGACAGGCGTACAGACAGTCGTACAGACAGGCGTAAAGACAGGCGTACAGACAGGCGTACAGACAGGCGTACAGACAGGCGTACAGGAATGCGTAAAGACGGGCGTACAGACAGGTGTACAGACAGGCGTACAGACAGGCGTACAGACAGGCGTACAGACTGGCGTACAGACAGGCGTACAGACAGGCGTACAGACAGTCGTACAGACAGTCGTACAGAGAGGCGTACAGACAGGCTTACAGACAGGCGTACAGACAGGCGTACAGACTAGCGTACAGACGGTCGTACAGACGGGCGTACAGACGGGCGTACAGACAGGCGTACAGACAGGCGTACAGACAGGCGTACAGACAGGCGTACAGACAGGCGTAGAGACAGGCATATAGACAGGCGTACAGACAGGCGTACAGACAGGCTTACAGACAGGCGTACAGACAGGCGTACAGACAGGCGTACAGACAGGCGAACAGACAGTCGTACAGACAGGCGTACAGACAGGCGTACAGACAGGCGTACAGACAGGCGTACAGACAGGCGTACAGACAGGCGTACAGACAGGCGTACAGACAGGCGTACAGACAGGCGTACATACAGGCATACAGACAGGCGTACAGACAGGCGAACAGACAGGCTTACAGACAGGCGTACAGACAGGCGTACAGACAGGCGTAGAGACAGGTGTACAGACAGATGTACAGACAGGCGTACAGACAGGCGTACAGACAGGCGTACAGACAGGCGTACAGACAGGCGTACAGACAGGCGAACAGACAGGCGTACAGACAGGCGTTCAAACAGGCGTACAGACAGGCGTACAGACAGGCGTACAGGCAGGCGTACAGACAGGCGTACAGACAGGCGTACAGACCGGCGTACAGATAGGCGTACAGACAGGTGTGCAGACAGGCGTACAGACAGGCGTACAGACAGGCGTACAGACAGGCGTACAGACAGGCGTTCAGACAGGCGTACAGACAAGCGTACAGACAAGCGTACAGACAAGCGTACAGACAGGCGTACAGACAGGCGTACAGACAGGCGTACAGATAGTCGTACAGACAGGCGTAAAGACAGGCGTACAGACAGGCGTACAGACAGGCGTACAGACAGGCGTACAGAAAGGCGTAAAGACAGGCGTACAGACAGGCGTACAGACAGGCGTATAGACATTCGTACAGACAGGCGTACAGACAGGCATACAGACAGGTGTACAGACAGGTGTACAGACAGGCGTACAGACAGGCGTACAGACAGGCGTACACACAGGCGTACACACAGGCGTACACACAGGCGTACACACAGGCGTAGAGACAGGCGTACAGAAAGGCGTACAGATAGGCGTACAGACAGGCGTACAGACAGGCGTACCGACAGGCGTACAGACAGGCGTACAGACAGGCGTATAGACAGGCGTACAGACTGGCGTACAGACAGGCGTACAGACAGGCGTACAGACAGGCGTACAGACAGGCGTACAGACAGGCGTACAGACAGGCGTACAGACAGGCGTACAGACAGGTGTACAGACCGGCGTACAGATAGGCGTACAGACAGGCGTACAGACAGGCGTACAGACAGGCGTATAGACAGGCGCACAGACAGGCGTACAGACAGGCATACAGACAGGCGTACAGACAGGCGTACAGACAGGCGTACAGACAGGCGTACAGACAGGCGTACAGACAGGCGTACAGACAGGCGTACAGGCAGGCGTACAGACAGGCGTACAGGCAGGCGTACAGACAGGCGTACAGGCAGGCGTACAGACAGGCGTACAGACAAGCGTACAGACCGGCGTACAGACAGGCGTACAGGCAGGCGTACAGGCAGGTGTACAGACAGGCGTACAGACAGGCGTACAGACAGGCGTACAGACAGGCGTACAAACAGGCGTACAGACAGGCGTACAGACAGGCATGCAGACAGGCGTACAGACAGGCGTACAGACAGGCGTACAGACAGGCGTACAGACATGCGTACAGACAGGCGTACAGACAGGCGTACAGACATGCGTACAGACAGGCGTACAGACAGGCGTACAGACAGGCATACAGACAGGCGTACAGACAGGCGTACAGACAGGCGTACAGACAGGCGTACAGACAGGCGTACAGACAGGCGTACAGACAGACGTACAGACAGGCGTACAGACAGGCGTACAGACAGGTGTACAGACCGGCGTACAGATAGGCGTACAGACAGGCGTACAGACAGGCGTACAGACAGGCGTATAGACAGGCGCACAGACAGGCGTACAGACAGGCATACAGACAGGCGTACAGACAGGCGTACAGACAGGCGTACAGACAGGCGTACAGACAGGCGTACAGACAGGCGTACAGACAGGCGTACAGGCAGGCGTACAGACAGGCGTACAGACAGGCGTACAGACAGGCGTACAGGCAGGCGTACAGACAGGCGTACAGACAAGCGTACAGACCGGCGTACAGACAGGCGTACAGGCAGGCGTACAGGCAGGTGTACAGACAGGCGTACAGACAGGCGTACAGACAGGCGTACAGACAGGCGTACAAACAGGCGTACAGACAGGCGTACAGACAGGCATGCAGACAGGCGTACAGACAGGCGTACAGACAGGCGTACAGACAGGCGTACAGACATGCGTACAGACAGGCGTACAGACAGGCGTACAGACAGGCGTACAGACAGGCGTACAGACAGGCGTACAGACAGGCGTACAGACAGGCGTACAGACATGCGTACAGACAGGCGTACAGACAGCCGTACAGACGGCCGTACAGACAGGCGTACAGACAGGCGTACAGACAGGCGTACAGACAGGCGTACAGTCAAGCGTACAGACAGGCGTACAGACAGGCGTACAGACAGGCGTACAGACAGGCGTACAGACATGCGTACAGACAGGCGTACAGACAGGCGTACAGACAGGCGTACAGACAGGCGTACAGACAGGCGTACAGGCAGGCGTACAGACAAGCGTACAGACAAGCGTACAGACAAGCGTGCAGACAGGCGTACAGACAGGCGTACAGACAGGCGTACAGACAGTCGTACAGACAGGCGTAAAGACGGGCGTAAAGACGGGCGTACAGACAGGCGTACAGACAGGCGTACAGACATGCGTACAGACAGGCGTACAGACAGGCGTACAGACAGGCATACAGACAGGCGTACAGACAGGCGTACAGACAGGCGTACAGACAGGCGTACAGACAGGCGTACAGACAGGCGTACAGACAGGCGTACAGACAGGCGTACAGAAAGGCGTACAGACAGGTGTACAGGGAGGCGTACAGACAGGCGTACAGACAGGCGTACTGACAGGCGTACAGGGAGGCGTACAGACAGGCGTACAGACAGGCGTACAGACAGGCGTACAGACAGGCGTACAGACAGGCGTACAGACAGGCTTACAGACAGGCGTACAGACAGGCGTACAGACAGGCGTACAGACAGGCGTATAGACAGGCGTACAGACAGGCGTACAGACAGGCGTACAGACAGGCGTACAGACAGGCGTACAGACAGGCGTACAGACAGTCGTACAGACAGGCGTACAGATCGGCGTACAGATAGGCGTACAGACAGGTGTACAGACAGGCGTACAGACAGGCGTAAAGACAGGCGTACAGACAGGCGTACAGACAGGCGTACAGACAGGCGTACAGACAGGCTTACAGATAGGCGTACAGACAGGCGTACAGAAAGGCGTAAAGACAGGCGTACAGACAGGCGTACAGACAGGCGTACAGACATTCGTACAGACAGGCGTACAGACAGGCATACAGACAGGTGTACAGACAGGTGTACAGACAGGTGTACAGACAGGAGTACAGACAGGCGTACAGACAGGCGTACAGACAGGCGTACACACAGGCGTACACACAGGCGTACACACAGGCGTAGAGACAGGCGTACAGAAAGGCGTACATATAGGCGTACAGACAGGCGTACAGACAGGCGTACCGACAGGCGTACAGACAGGCGTACAGACAGGCGTATAGACAGGCGTACAGACAGGCGTACAGACAGGCGTACAGACAGGCGTACAGACAGGCGTACAGACAGGCGTACAGACAGGCGTACAGACAGGCGTACAGACAGGCGTACAGACAGGCGTACAGACAGGTGTACAGACCGGCGTACAGATAGGCGTACAGACAGGCGTACAGACAGGCGTACAGACAGGCGCATAGACAGGCGTACAGACAGGCATACAGACAGGCGTACAGACAGGCGTACAGACAGGCGTACAGACAGGCGTACAGACAGGCGTACAGACAGGCGTACAGACAGGCGTACAGACAGGCGTACAGACAGGCGTACAGACAGGCGTACAGACAGGCGTACAGGCAGGCGTACAGACAGGCGTACAGGCAGGCGTACAGACAGGCGTACAGGCAGGCGTACAGACAGGCGTACAGACAAGCGTACAGACCGGCGTACAGACTGGCGTACAGGCAGGCGTACAGGCAGGTGTACAGACAGGCGTACAGACAGGCGTACAGACAGGCGTACAGACAGGCGTACAAACAGGCGTACAGACAGGCGTACAGACAGGCATGCAGACAGGCGTACAGACAGGCGTACAGACAGGCGTACAGACAGGCGTACAGACATGCGTACAGACAGGCGTACAGACAGGCGTACAGGCAGGCGTACAGACAAGCGTACAGACAAGCGTACAGACAAGCGTACAGACAAGCGTGCAGACAGGCGTACAGACAGGCGTACAGACAGGCGTACAGACAGTCGTACAGACAGGCGTAAAGACGGGCGTAAAGACGGGCGTACAGACAGGCGTATAGACAGGCGTACAGACATGCGTACAGACAGGCGTACAGACAGGCGTACAGACAGGCATACAGACAGGCGTACAGACAGGCGTACAGACAGGCGTACAGACAGGCGTTCAGAAAGGCGTACAGACAGACGTACAGACAGACGTACAGACAGGCGTACAGAAAGGCGTACAGACAGGCGTACAGGGAGGCGTACAGACAGGCGTACAGACAGGCGTACAGACAGGCGTACAGGGAGGCGTACAGACAGGCGTACAGACAGGCGTACAGACAGGCGTACAGACAGGCGTACAGACAGGCGTACAGACAGGCGTACAGACAGGCTTACAGACAGGCGTACAGACAGGCGTACAGACAGGCGTACAGACAGGCGTATAGACAGGCGTACAGACAGGCGTACAGACAGGCGTACAGACAGGCGTACAGACAGGCGTACAGACAGGCGTACAGACAGGCGTACAGACAGGCGTACAGATCGGCGTACAGATAGGCGTACAGACAGGTGTACAGACAGGCGTACAGACAGGCGTAAAGACAGGCGTACAGACAGGCGTACAGACAGGCGTACAGACAGGCGTACAGACAGGCTTACAGACAGGCGTACAGACAGGCGTACAGACAGGCGTACAGACAGGCGTACAGACAGGCGTACAGACAGGCGTACAGACAGGCGTACAGACAAGCGTACAGACAAGCGTACAGACAGGCGTACAGACAGGCGTACAGACAGGCGTACAGACAGGCGTACAGACAAGCGTACAGACAGGTGTACAGACAAGTGTACAGACAGGCGTACAGACAGGCGTACAGAAACACGTACAGACAGGCGTACAGACAGGCGTACAGACAGGCGTACAGACAGGCGTTCAGACAGGCGTTCAGACAGGCGTTCAGACAGGCGTTTAGACAGGCGTACAGACAGGCGTACAGACAGTCGTACAGAAAGGCGTACAGACAGGTGTACAGAGAGGCGTTCAGACAGGCGTACAGACAGGCGTACAGACAGGCGTACAGACAGGCGTACAGACAGGCGTACAGACTGTCGTACAGACAGGCGTACAGACAGGCGTACAGACAGGCGTACAGACAGGCGTACAGACAGGCGTACAGACAGGCTTACAGACAGGCGTACAGACAGGCGTACAGACAGGCGTACAGACGGGCGTACAGACAGGCGTACAGACAGGCGTACAGACAGGCGTACAGACAGGCGTACAGACAGGCGTACAGACAGGCGTACAGACAGGCGTACAGACAGGCGTACAGACAGGCGTACAGACAGGCGTACAGAAAGGCGTAAAGACAGGCGTACAGACAGGCGTACAGACAGGCGTACAGACATTCGTACAGACAGGCGTACAGACAGGCATACAGACAGGTGTACAGACAGGCGTACAGATAAGCGTACAGACAAGCGTACAGACAAGCGTGCAGACAGTCGTACAGACAGGCGTACAGACAGGCGTACAGACAGTCGTACAGACAGGCGTAAAGACAGGCGTACAGACAGGCGTACAGACAGGCGTACAGACAGGCGTACAGGAATGCGTAAAGACGGGCGTACAGACAGGTGTACAGACAGGCGTACAGACAGGCGTACAGACAGGCGTACAGACTGGCGTACAGACAGGCGTACAGACAGGCGTACAGACAGTCGTACAGACAGTCGTACAGAGAGGCGTACAGACAGGCTTACAGACAGGCGTACAGACAGGCGTACAGACTAGCGTACAGACGGTCGTACAGACGGGCGTACAGACGGACGTACAGACAGGCGTACAGACAGGCGTACAGACAGGCGTACAGACAGGCGTACAGACAGGCGTAGAGACAGGCATATAGACAGGCGTACAGACAGGCGTACAGACAGGCTTACAGACAGGCGTACAGACAGGCGTACAGACAGGCGTACAGACAGGCGAACAGACAGTCGTACAGACAGGCGTACAGACAGGCGTACAGACAGGCGTACAGACAGGCGTACAGACAGGCGTACAGACAGGCGTACAGACAGGCGTACAGACAGGCGTACAGACAGGCATACAGACAGGCGTACAGACAGGCGAACAGACAGGCTTACAGACAGGCGTACAGACAGGCGTACAGACAGGCGTAGAGACAGGTGTACAGACAGATGTACAGACAGGCGTACAGACAGGCGTACAGACAGGCGTACAGACAGGCGTACAGACAGGCGTACAGACAGGCGAACAGACAGGCGTACAGACAGGCGTTCAAACAGGCGTACAGACAGGCGTACAGACAGGCGTACAGGCAGGCGTACAGACAGGCGTACAGACAGGCGTACAGACCGGCGTACAGATAGGCGTACAGACAGGTGTGCAGACAGGCGTACAGACAGGCGTACAGACAGGCGTACAGACAGGCGTACAGACAGGCGTTCAGACAGGCGTACAGACAAGCGTACAGACAAGCGTACAGACAAGCGTACAGACAGGCGTACAGACAGGCGTACAGACAGGCGTACAGATAGTCGTACAGACAGGCGTAAAGACAGGCGTACAGACAGGCGTACAGACAGGCGTACAGACAGGCGTACAGAAAGGCGTAAAGACAGGCGTACAGACAGGCGTACAGACAGGCGTACAGACATTCGTACAGACAGGCGTACAGACAGGCATACAGACAGGTGTACAGACAGGTGTACAGACAGGCGTACAGACAGGCGTACAGACAGGCGTACACACAGGCGTACACACAGGCGTACACACAGGCGTACACACAGGCGTAGAGACAGGCGTACAGAAAGGCGTACAGATAGGCGTACAGACAGGCGTACAGACAGGCGTACCGACAGGCGTACAGACAGGCGTACAGACAGGCGTATAGACAGGCGTACAGACAGGCGTACAGACAGGCGTACAGACAGGCGTACAGACAGGCGTACAGACAGGCGTACAGACAGGCGTACAGACAGGCGTACAGACAGGCGTACAGACAGGTGTACAGACCGGCGTACAGATAGGCGTACAGACAGGCGTACAGACAGGCGTACAGACAGGCGTATAGACAGGCGCACAGACAGGCGTACAGACAGGCATACAGACAGGCGTACAGACAGGCGTACAGACAGGCGTACAGACAGGCGTACAGACAGGCGTACAGACAGGCGTACACACAGGCGTACAGGCAGGCGTACAGACAGGCGTACAGGCAGGCGTACAGACAGGCGTACAGGCAGGCGTACAGACAGGCGTACAGACAAGCGTACAGACCGGCGTACAGACAGGCGTACAGGCAGGCGTACAGGCAGGTGTACAGACAGGCGTACAGACAGGCGTACAGACAGGCGTACAGACAGGCGTACAAACAGGCGTACAGACAGGCGTACAGACAGGCATGCAGACAGGCGTACAGACAGGCGTACAGACAGGCGTACAGACAGGCGTACAGACATGCGTACAGACAGGCGTACAGACAGGCGTACAGACAGGCGTACAGACAGGCGTACAGACAGGCGTACAGACAGGCGTACAGACAGGCGTACAGACATGCGTACAGACAGGCGTACAGACAGCCGTACAGACAGCCGTACAGACAGGCGTACAGACAGGCGTACAGACAGGCGTACAGACAGGCGTACAGTCAAGCGTACAGACAGGCGTACAGACAGGCGTACAGACAGGCGTACAGACAGGCGTACAGACATGCGTACAGACAGGCGTACAGACAGGCGTACAGACAGGCGTACAGACAGGCGTACAGACAGGCGTACAGACAGGCGTACAGGCAGGCGTACAGACAAGCGTACAGACAAGCGTACAGACAAGCGTGCAGACAGGCGTACAGACAGGCGTACAGACAGGCGTACAGACAGTCGTACAGACAGGCGTAAAGACGGGCGTAAAGACGGGCGTACAGACAGGCGTACAGGCAGGCGTACAGACAAGCGTACAGACAAGCGTACAGACAAGCGTACAGACAGGCGTACAGACAGGCGTACAGGCAGGAGTACAGACAAGCGTACAGACAAGCGTACAGACAAGCGTGCAGACAGGCGTACAGACAGGCGTACAGACAGGCGTACAGACAGTCGTACAGACAGGCGTAAAGACGGGCGTAAAGACAGGCGTACAGACAGGCGTACAGACAGGCGTACAGACAGGCGTACAGACAGGCGTACAGGCAGGCGTACAGACAAGCGTACAGACAAGCGTACAGACAAGCGTGCAGACAGGCGTACAGACAGGCGTACAGACAGGCGTACAGACAGTCGTACAGACAGGCGTAAAGACGGGCGTAAAGACGGGCGTACAGACAGGCGTACAGACAGGCGTACAGACATGCGTACAGACAGGCGTACAGACAGGCGTACAGACAGGCATACAGACAGGCGTACAGACAGGCGTACAGACAGGCGTACAGACAGGCGTTCAGAAAGGCGTACAGACAGACGTACAGACAGGCGTACAGAAAGGCGTACAGACAGGCGTACAGGGAGGCGTACAGACAGGCGTACAGACAGGCGTACTGACAGGCGTACAGGGAGGCGTACAGACAGGCGTACAGACAGGCGTACAGACAGGCGTACAGACAGGCGTACAGACAGGCGTACAGACAGGCGTACAGACAGGCTTACAGACAGGCGTACAGACAGGCGTACAGACAGGCGTACAGACAGGCGTATAGACAGGCGTACAGACAGGCGTACAGACAGGCGTACAGACAGGCGTACAGACAGGCGTACAGACAGGCGTACAGACAGGCGTACAGACAGGCGTACAGATCGGCGTACAGATAGGCGTACAGACAGGTGTACAGACAGGCGTACAGACAGGCGTAAAGACAGGCGTACAGACAGGCGTACAGACAGGCGTACAGACAGGCGTACAGACAGGCTTACAGACAGGCGTACAGACAGGCGTACAGAAAGGCGTAAAGACAGGCGTACAGACAGGCGTACAGACAGGCGTACAGACATTCGTACAGACAGGCGTACAGACAGGCATACAGACAGGTGTACAGACAGGTGTACAGACAGGCGTACAGACAGGCGTACAGACAGGCGTACACACAGGCGTACACACAGGCGTACACACAGACGTACACACAGGCGTAGAGACAGGCGTACAGAAAGGCGTACAGATAGGCGTACAGACAGGCGTACAGACAGGCGTACCGACAGGCGTACAGACAGGCGTACAGACAGGCGTATAGACAGGCGTACAGACAGGCGTACAGACAGGCGTACAGACAGGCGTACAGACAGGCGTACAGACAGGCGTACAGACAGGCGTACAGACAGGCGTACAGACAGGCGTACAGACAGGCGTACAGACAGGCGTACAGACAGGTGTACAGACCGGCGTACAGATAGGCGTACAGACAGGCGTACAGACAGGCGTACAGACAGGCGTATAGACAGGCGCATAGACAGGCGTACAGACAGGCATACAGACAGGCGTACAGACAGGCGTACAGACAGGCGTACAGACAGGCGTACAGACAGGCGTACAGACAGGCGTACAGACAGGCGTACAGACAGGCGTACAGACAGGCGTACAGGCAGGCGTACAGACAGGCGTACAGGCAGGCGTACAGACAGGCGTACAGGCAGGCGTACAGACAGGCGTACAGGCAGGCGTACAGACAGGCGTACAGACAAGCGTACAGACCGGCGTACAGACAGGCGTACAGGCAGGCGTACAGGCAGGTGTACAGACAGGCGTACAGACAGGCGTACAGACAGGCGTACAGACAGGCGTACAAACAGGCGTACAGACAGGCGTACAGACAGGCATGCAGACAGGCGTACAGACAGGCGTACAGACAGGCGTACAGACAGGCGTACAGACATGCGTACAGACAGGCGTACAGACAGGCGTACAGGCAGGCGTACAGACAAGCGTACAGACAAGCGTACCGACAAGCGTGCAGACAGGCGTACAGACAGGCGTACAGACAGGCGTACAGACAGTCGTACAGACAGGCGTAAAGACGGGCGTAAAGACGGGCGTACAGACAGGCGTACAGACAGGCGTACAGACATGCGTACAGACAGGCGTACAGACAGGCGTACAGACAGGCATACAGACAGGCGTACAGACAGGCGTACAGACAGGCGTACAGACAGGCGTTCAGAAAGGCGTACAGACAGACGTACAGACAGGCGTACAGACAGGCGTACAGAAAGGCGTACAGACAGGCGTACAGGGAGGCGTACAGACAGGCGTACAGACAGGCGTACAGACAGGCGTACAGACAGGCGTACAGGGAGGCGTACAGACAGGCGTACAGACAGGCGTACAGACAGGCGTACAGACAGGCGTACAGACAGGCTTACAGACAGGCGTACAGACAGGCGTACAGACAGGCGTACAGACAGGCGTATAGACAGGCGTACAGACAGGCGTACAGACAGGCGTACAGACAGGCGTACAGACAGGCGTACAGACAGGCGTACAGATCGGCGTACAGACAGGCGTACAGATCGGCGTACAGATAGGCGTACAGACAGGTGTACAGACAGGCGTACAGACAGGCGTAAAGACAGGCGTACAGACAGGCGTACAGACAGGCGTACAGACAGGCGTACAGACAGGCGTACAGACAGTCGTACAGACAGGCGTACAGACAGGCGTACAGACAGGCGTACAGACAGGCGTACAGACAGGCGTACAGACAGGCGTACAGGCAGGCGTACAGACAGGCGTACAGGCAGGCGTACAGACAGGCGTACAGGCAGGCGTACAGACAGGCGTACAGGCAGGCGTACAGACAGGCGTACAGACAAGCGTACAGACCGGCGTACAGACAGGCGTACAGGCAGGCGTACAGGCAGGTGTACAGACAGGCGTACAGACAGGCGTACAGACAGGCGTACAGACAGGCGTACAAACAGGCGTACAGACAGGCGTACAGACAGGCATGCAGACAGGCGTACAGACAGGCGTACAGACAGGCGTACAGACAGGCGTACAGACATGCGTACAGACAGGCGTACAGACAGGCGTACAGGCAGGCGTACAGACAAGCGTACAGACAAGCGTACCGACAAGCGTGCAGACAGGCGTACAGACAGGCGTACAGACAGGCGTACAGACAGTCGTACAGACAGGCGTAAAGACGGGCGTAAAGACGGGCGTACAGACAGGCGTACAGACAGGCGTACAGACATGCGTACAGACAGGCGTACAGACAGGCGTACAGACAGGCATACAGACAGGCGTACAGACAGGCGTACAGACAGGCGTACAGACAGGCGTTCAGAAAGGCGTACAGACAGACGTACAGACAGGCGTACAGACAGGCGTACAGAAAGGCGTACAGACAGGCGTACAGGGAGGCGTACAGACAGGCGTACAGACAGGCGTACAGACAGGCGTACAGACAGGCGTACAGGGAGGCGTACAGACAGGCGTACAGACAGGCGTACAGACAGGCGTACAGACAGGCGTACAGACAGGCTTACAGACAGGCGTACAGACAGGCGTACAGACAGGCGTACAGACAGGCGTATAGACAGGCGTACAGACAGGCGTACAGACAGGCGTACAGACAGGCGTACAGACAGGCGTACAGACAGGCGTACAGATCGGCGTACAGACAGGCGTACAGATCGGCGTACAGATAGGCGTACAGACAGGTGTACAGACAGGCGTACAGACAGGCGTAAAGACAGGCGTACAGACAGGCGTACAGACAGGCGTACAGACAGGCGTACAGACAGGCTTACAGACAGGCGTACAGACAGGCGTACAGACAGGCGTACAGACAGGCGTACAGACAGGCGTACAGACAGGCGTACAGACAGGCGTACAGACAAGCGTACAGACAAGCGTACAGACAGGCGTACAAACAGGCGTACAGACAGGCGTACAGACAGGCGTACAGACAAGCGTACAGACAGGTGTACAGACAAGTGTACAGACAGGCGTACAGACAGGCGTACAGAAACACGTACAGACAGGCGTACAGACAGGCGTACAGACAGGCGTACATACAGGCGTACAGACAGGCGTACAGACAGGCGTACAGACAGGCGTACAGACAGGCGTACAGACAGGCGTACAGACAGGCGTACAGACAGGCGTACAGACAGGCGTACAGACAGGCGTACAGACAGGCGTACAGACAGGCGTACAGAAAGGCGTACAGACAGGCGTACAGAGAGGCGTACAGACAGGCGTACAGACAGGCGTACAGACAGGCGTACAGACAGGCGTACAGACAAGCGTTCAGACAAGCGTACAGACAGGCGTATAGACAGGCGTACAAACAGGCGTACAGACAGGCGTACAGACAGGCGTACAGACAAGCGTACAGACAGGTGTACAGACAAGTGTACAGACAGGCGTACAGAGAGGCGTACAGAAACACGTACAGACAGGCGTACAGACAGGCGTACAGACAGGCGTACAAACAGGCGTTCAGACAGGCGTTCAGACAGGCGTTCAGACAGGCGTTCAGACAGGCGTACAGACAGGCGTACAGACTGTCGTACAGACAGGCGTACAGACAGGCGTACAGACAGGCGTACAGACAGGCGTACAGACAGGCGTACAGACAGGCGTACAGACAGGCGTACAGACCGGCGTACAGACCGGCGTACAGACCGGCGTACGGGCCGGCGTACAGACCGGCGTACAGACCGGCGTGCAGATAGGCGTACAGACAGGCGTACAGACAGGCGTACATACAGGCGTACAGACAGGCGTACAGACAGGCGTACAGACAGGCGTACAGACAGGCGTACAGACAGGCGTACAGACAGGCGTACAGACAGGCGTACAGACAGGCGTACAGACAGGCGTACAGACAGGAGTACAGACAGGCGTACAGACAGGCGTACAGACAGGCGTACGGACAGGCGTACAGACAGGCGTAAAGACAGGCGTCCAGACAGGCGTCCAGACAGGCGTACAGACAGGCGTACAGACAGGCGTACAGACAGGCGTACAGACAGGCGTACAGACAGGCGTACAGACAGGCGTACAGACAGGCGTACAGACAGGCGTACAGACAGGCGTACAGACAGGCGTACAGACAGGCGTACAGACAGGCGTACAGACAGGCGTACAGACAGGCGTACAGACAGGCGTACAGACAGGCGTACAGACAGGCGTACAGACAGGCGTACAGACAGGCGTACAGACTGGCGTACAGACAGGCGTACAGACTGGCGTGCAGACGGGCGTACGGGCAGACGTACGGACAGGCGTACGGACAGGCGTACGGGCAGGCGTACAGACAGGCGTACAGACAGGCGTACAGGCAGGCGTACAGACAGGCGTACAGAGAGGCGTACAGAGAGGCGTACAGAGAGGCGTACAAAGAGGCGTACAGAGAGGCGTACAGAGAGGCGTACAGAGAGGCGTACAGACAGGCGTACAGACAGGCGTACAGACAGGCGTACAGACAGGCGTACAGACACGCGTACAGACAGGCGTACAGACAGGCGTACCGACAGGCGTACCGACAGGCGTACAGACAGGCGTACCGACAGGCGTACAGACAGGCGTACAGACAGGCGTACAGACAGGCGTACAGACAGGCGTACAGACAGGCGTACAGACAGGCGTACAGACAGGCGTACAGACCGGCGTACAGACCGGCGTACAGACCGGCGTACGGGCCGGCGTACAGACCGGCGTACAGACCGGCGTGTAGATAGGCGTACAGACAGGCGTACAGACAGGCGTACATACAGGCGTACAGAAAGGCGTACAGACAGGCGTACAGACAGGCGTACAGACAGGCGTACAGACAGGCGTACAGACAGCAATCTGAACCAGGTCAGCGTTATTTTTCTTAACCCCTAGGGAGGGTGGTGTGATAACGCAATGCAATTTGTGTGTATGCAACAATCTGAACCAGGCCACAGCCTCGTTCCCGTAACGCATGTTACAAATACGTCCTCGCTCACGCGAGTTGTTTGCAAACACAAGTTGCATGTCAGGGTTGTATAACATTCCCTAAGTAGTACGAGGATGAGCTAATGATATATAACAGACATTCATAGATTCACTTACACATTCACATTCACACATTCAGTCTACATACTAGTTAGTAAGAATGTATATAATTGTTATGCAGTTTTAAGTGTTGTTATGTATTAAATATATGTTACCCGAACTATGTGTATCATTTAACGGGACAACGATATCTACTAGAAGGCTCAACGATGTAGCCCCCAGGACCAGGCTAACATCACGTGGCGTCCTGCCACGAACGTGCCCAGACGGCACTAATACCACATGCCGATCCTCCAGGCACATGGGACCTTATCACGTAAAGCCCTAATATCACATGGCGATTCTGCCTCAGGGCTTAACTTAAGGCCCCACCGTTATCACAAGGCGTACAGACAGGCGTACAGACAGGCGTACAGACAGGCGTACAGACAGGCGTACAGACCGGCGTACAGACCGGCGTACAGACCGGCGTACGGGCCGGCGTACAGACCGGCGTACAGACCGGCGTGTAGATAGGCGTACAGACAGGCGTACAGACAGGCGTACATACAGGCGTACAGACAGGCGTACAGACAGGCGTACAGAAAGGCGTACAGACAGGCGTACAGACAGGCGTACAGACAGGCGTACAGACAGGCGTACAGACAGGCGTACAGAAAGGCGTACAGACAGGCGTACAGAGAGGCGTACAGACAGGCGTACAGACAGGCGTACAGACAGGCGTACAGACAGGCGTACAGACAAGCGTTCAGACAAGCGTACAGACAGGCGTATAGACAGGCGTACAGAAAGGCGTACAGACAGGCGTACAGACAGGCGTACAGACAAGCGTACAGACAGGTGTACAGACAAGTGTACAGACAGGCGTACAGACAGGCGTACAGAAACACGTACAGACAGGCGTACAGACAGGCGTACAAACAGGCGTTCAGACAGGCGTTCAGACAGGCGTTCAGACAGGCGTTCAGACAGGCGTACAGACAGGCGTACAGGCTGTCGTACAGACAGGCGTACAGACAGGCGTACAGACAGGCGTACAGACAGGCGTACAGACAGGCGTACAGACAGGCGTACAGACAGGCGTACAGACAGGCGTACAGACAGGCGTACAGACCGGCGTACAGACCGGCGTACAGACCGGCGTACGGGCCGGCGTACAGACCGGCGTACAGACCGGCGTGCAGATAGGCGTACAGACAGGCGTACAGACAGGCGTACATACAGGCGTACAGACAGGCGTACAGACAGGCGTACAGACAGGCGTACAGACAGGCGTACAGACAGGCGTACAGACAGGCGTACAGACAGGCGTACAGACAGGCGTACAGACAGGCGTACAGACAGGCGTACAGAAAGGCGTACAGACAGGCGTACAGAGAGGCGTACAGACAGGCGTACAGACAGGCGTACAGACAGGCGTACAGACAGGCGTACAGACAGGCGTACAGACAGGCGTACAGACAGGCGTACAGACAGGCGTACAGACAGGCGTACAGACAGGCGTACAGACAGGCGTACAGACAGGCGTACAGACAGGCGTACAGACTGGCGTACAGACAGGCGTACAGACTGGCGTGCAGACGGGCGTACGGGCAGACGTACGGACAGGCGTACGGACAGGCGTACGGGCAGGCGTACAGACAGGCGTACAGACAGGCGTACAGGCAGGCGTACAGACAGGCGTACAGAGAGGCGTACAGAGAGGCGTACAGAGAGGCGTACAAAGAGGCGTACAGAGAGGCGTACAGAGAGGCGTACAGAGAGGCGTACAGACAGGCGTACAGACAGGCGTACAGACAGGCGTACAGACAGGCGTACAGACAGGCGTACAGACAGGCGTACAGACAGGCGTACCGACAGGCGTACCGACAGGCGTACAGACAGGCGTACCGACAGGCGTACAGACAGGCGTACAGACAGGCGTACAGACAGGCGTACAGACAGGCGTACAGACAGGCGTACAGACAGGCGTACAGACAGGCGTACAGACAGGCGTACAGACCGGCGTACAGACCGGCGTACAGACGGGCGTACGGGCCGGCGTACAGACCGGCGTACAGACCGGCGTGTAGATAGGCGTACAGACAGGCGTACAGACAGGCGTACATACAGGCGTACAGAAAGGCGTACAGACAGGCGTACAGACAGGCGTACAGACGGGCGTACAGACAGGCGTACAGACAGGCGTACAGACAGGCGTACAGACAGGCGTACAGACAGGCGTACAGACAGGCGTACAGACAGGCGTACAGACAGGCGTACAGACAGGCGTACAGACAGGCGTACAGACAGGCGTACAGACAGGCGTACAGACAGGCGTACAGACAGGCGTACAGACAGGCGTCCAGACAGGCGTACAGACAGGCGTACAGACAGGCGTACAGACAGGCGTACAGACAGGCGTACAGAGAGGCGTACAGACAGGCGTACAGACAGGCGTACAGACAGGCGTACAGACAGGCGTACCGACAGGCGTACCGACAGGCGTACAGACAGGCGTACCGACAGGCGTACAGACAGGCGTACAGACAGGCGTACAGACAGGCGTACAGACAGGCGTACAGACAGGCGTACAGACAGGCGTACAGACCGGCGTACAGACCGGCGTACAGACCGGCGTACGGGCCGGCGTACAGACCGGCGTACAGACCGGCGTGCAGATAGGCGTACAGACAGGCGTACAGACAGGCGTACATACAGGCGTACAGACAGGCGTACAGACAGGCGTACAGACAGGCGTACAGACAGGCGTACAGACAGGCGTACAGACAGTCGTACAGACAGGCGTACAGACAGGCGTACAGACAGGCGTACAGACAGGCGTACAGACAGGCGTACAGACAGGCGTACAGACAGGCGTACAGACAGGCGTACAGACAGGCGTACAGACAGGCGTAAAGACAGGCGTCCAGACAGGCGTACAGACAGGCGTACAGACAGGCGTACAGACAGGCGTACAGACAGGCGTACAGACAGGCGTACAGACAGGCGTACAGACAGGCGTACAGACAGGCGTACAGACAGGCGTACAGACAGGCGTACAGACAGGCGTACAGACAGGCGTACAGACAGGCGTACAGACAGGCGTACAGACAGGCGTACAGACAGGCGTACAGACAGGCGTACAGACAGGCGTAGAGACAGGCGTACAGACAGGCGTACAGACAGCCGTACAGACAGGCGTACAGACAGGCGTACAGACAGGCGAACAGACAGGCGTACGGGCAGACGTACGGACAGGCGTACGGACAGGCGTACAGACAGGCGTACAGACAGGCGTACAGACAGGCGTACAGACAGGCGTACAGACAGGCGTACAGACAGGCGTACAGAGAGGCGTACAGAGAGGCGTACAGACAGGCGTACAAAGAGGCGTACAGAGAGGCGTACAGAGAGGCGTACAGAGAGGCGTACAGACAGGCGTACAGACAGGCGTACAGACAGGCGTACAGACAGGCGTACATACAGGCGTACAGACAGGCGTACAGACAGGCGTACAGACAGGCGTACAGACAGGCGTACAGACAGGCGTATAGACAGGCGTACAGACAGGCGTAAGGACAGGCGTACGGACAGGCGTACAGACAGGCGTACAGACAGGCGTAGTGACAGGCGTACAGACATGCGTACAGACAGGCGTACAGACAGGCGTACAGACAGGCGTACAGACAGGCGTACAGGCAGGCGTACAGACAGGCGTACAGACAGGCGTACAGACAGGCGTACAGACAGGCGTACAGACAGGCGCACAGACAGGCGTACAGACAGGCGTACAGACAGGCGTACAGACAGGCGTACAGACAGGCGTACAGACAGGCGTACAGACAGGCGTACAGACAGGCGTACAGACAGGCGTACAGACAGGCGTACAGACAGGCGTACAGACAGGCGTACAGACAGGCGTACAGACAGACGTACAGACAGGCGTACAGACAGGCGTACAGACAGGCGTACAGAAAGGCGTACAGACAGGCGTATAGACAGGCGTACAGACAGGCGTAAGGACAGGCGTACGGACAGGCGTACAGACAGGCGTACAGACAGGCGTAGTGACAGGCGTACAGACATGCGTACAGACAGGCGTACAGACAGGCGTACAGACAGGCGTACAGACAGGCGTACAGACAGGCGTACAGACAGGCGTACAGACAGGCGTACAGACAGGCGTACAGACAGGCGTACAGACAGGCGCACAGACAGGCGTACAGACAGGCGTACAGACAGGCGTACAGACAGGCGTACAGACAGGCGTACAGACAGGCGTACAGACAGGCGTACAGACAGGCGTACAGACAGGCGTACAGACAGGCGTACAGACAGGCGTACAGACAGGCGTACAGACAGGCGTACAGACAGGCGTACAGACAGACGTACAGACAGGCGTACAGACAGGCGTACAGACAGGCGTACAGAAAGGCGTACAGACAGGCGTACAGAGAGGCGTACAGACAGGCGTACAGACAGGCGTACAGACAGGCGTACAGACAGGCGTACAGACAGGCGTACAGACAGGCGTACAGACAGGCTTACAGACAGGCGTACAGACTGGCGTACAGACAGGCGTAGAGACAGGCGTACAGACAGGCATACAGACAGGCGTACAGACAGGCGTACAGACTGGCGTACAGACAGGCGTAGAGACAGGCGCACAGACAGGCGTACAGACAGGCGTACAGACAGCCGTAAAGACAGGCGTACAGACAGGCGTACAGACAGGCGTACAGACAGGCGTACGGGCAGACGTACGGACAGGCGTACGGACAGGCGTACAGACAGGCGTACAGGCAGGCGTACAGAGAGGCGTACAGAGAGGCGTACAGAGAGGCGTACAAAGAGGCGTACAGAGAGGCGTACAGAGAGGCGTTCAGAGAGGCGTACAGACAGGCGTACAGACAGGCGTACAGACAGGCGTACAGACAGGCGTACAGACAGGCGTACAGACAGGCGTACAGACAGGCGTACAGACCGGCGTGTAGATAGGCGTACAGACAGGCGTACAGACCGGCGTGTAGATAGGCGTACAGACAGGCGTACAGACAGGCGTACAGACAGGCGTACAGACAGGCGTACAGACAGGCGTACAGACAGGCGTACGGGCAGACGTACGGACAGGCGTACGGACAGGCGTACAGACAGGCGTACAGACAGGCGTACAGGCAGGCGTACAGACAGGCGTACAGAGAGGCGTACAGAGAGGCGTACAGAGAGGCGTACAAAGAGGCGTACAGAGAGGCATACAGAGAGGCGTACAGAGAGGCGTACAGACAGGCGTACAGACAGGCGTACAGACAGGCGTACAGACAGGCGTACAGACAGGCGTACAGACCGGCGTGTAGATAGGCGTACAGACAGGCGTAAGGACAGGCGTACGGACAGGCGTACAGACAGGCGTACAGACAGGCGTAGTGACAGGCGTACAGACATGCGTACAGACAGGCGTACAGACAGGCGTACAGACAGGCGTACAGACAGGCGTACAGACAGGCGTACAGACAGGCGTACAGACAGGCGTACAGACAGGCGTACAGACAGGCGTACAGACAGGCGCACAGACAGGCGTACAGACAGGCGTACAGACAGGCGTACAGACAGGCGTACAGACAGGCGTACAGACAGGCGTACAGACAGGCGTACAGACAGGCGTACAGACAGGCGTACAGACAGGCGTACAGACAGGCGTACAGACAGGCGTACAGACAGGCGTACAGACAGACGTACAGACAGGCGTACAGACAGGCGTACAGACAGGCGTACAGAAAGGCGTACAGACAGGCGTACAGACAGGCGTAAGGACAGGCGTACGGACAGGCGTACAGACAGGCGTACAGACAGGCGTACAGACAGGCGTAGTGACAGGCGTACAGACATGCGTACAGACAGGCGTACAGACAGGCGTACAGACAGGCGTACAGACAGGCGTACAGACAGGCGTACAGACAGGCGTACAGACAGGCGTACAGACAGGCGTACAGACAGGCGCACAGACAGGCGTACAGACAGGCGTACAGACAGGCGTACAGACAGGCGTACAGACAGGCGTACAGACAGGCGTACAGACAGGCGTACAGACAGGCGTACAGACAGGCGTACAGACAGGCGTACAGACAGGCGTACAGACAGGCGTACAGACAGGCGTACAGACAGACGTACAGACAGGCGTACAGACAGGCGTACAGACAGGCGTACAGAAAGGCGTACAGACAGGCGTACAGAGAGGCGTACAGACAGGCGTACAGACAGGCGTACAGACAGGCGTACAGACAGGCGTACAGACAGGCGTACAGACAGGCGTACAGACAGGCTTACAGACAGGCGTACAGACTGGCGTACAGACAGGCGTAGAGACAGGCGTACAGACAGGCATACAGACAGGCGTACAGACAGGCGTACAGACTGGCGTACAGACAGGCGTAGAGACAGGCGCACAGACAGGCGTACAGACAGGCGTACAGACAGCCGTAAAGACAGGCGTACAGACAGGCGTACAGACAGGCGTACAGACAGGCGTACGGGCAGACGTACGGACAGGCGTACGGACAGGCGTACAGACAGGCGTACAGGCAGGCGTACAGAGAGGCGTACAGAGAGGCGTACAGAGAGGCGTACAAAGAGGCGTACAGAGAGGCGTACAGAGAGGCGTACAGAGAGGCGTACAGACAGGCGTACAGACAGGCGTACAGACAGGCGTACAGACAGGCGTACAGACAGGCGTACAGACAGGCGTACAGACAGGCGTACAGACCGGCGTGTAGATAGGCGTACAGACAGGCGTACATACCGGCGTGTAGATAGGCGTACAGACAGGCGTACAGACAGGCGTACAGACAGGCGTACAGACAGGCGTACAGACAGGCGTACAGACAGGCGTACGGGCAGACGTACGGACAGGCGTACGGACAGGCGTACAGACAGGCGTACAGACAGGCGTACAGACAGGCGTACAGACAGGCGTACAGAGAGGCGTACAGAGAGGCGTACAGAGAGGCGTACAAAGAGGCGTACAGAGAGGCGTACAGAGAGGCGTACAGAGAGGCGTACAGACAGGCGTACAGACAGGCGTACAGACAGGCGTACAGACAGGCGTACAGACAGGCGTACAGACCGGCGTGTAGATAGGCGTACAGACAGGCGTACAGACCGGCGTGTAGATAGGCGTACAGACAGGCGTACAGACAGGCGTACAGACAGGCGTACAGAGAGGCGTACAGAGAGGCGTACAGAGAGGCGTACAAAGAGGCGTACAGAGAGGCGTACAGAGAGGCGTACAGAGAGGCGTACAGACAGGCGTACAGACAGGCGTACAGACAGGCGTACAGACAGGCGTACAGACAGGCGTACAGACCGGCGTGTAGATAGGCGTACACACAGGCGTACAGACCGGCGTGTAGATAGGCGTACAGACAGGCGTACAGACAGGCGTACAGACAGGCGTACAGACCGGCGTACAGACAGGCGTACAGACAGGCGTACAGACAGGCGTACAGACAGGCGTACAGACAGGCGTACAGACAGGCGTACAGACAGGCGTACAGACAGGCGTACAGACAGGCGTACAGACAGGCGTAAAGACAGGCGTCCAGACAGGCGTACAGACAGGCGTACAGACAGGCGTACAGACAGGCGTACAGACAGGCGTACAGACAGGCGTACAGACAGGCGTACAGACAGGCGTACAGACAGGCGTACAGACAGGCGTACAGACAGGCGTACAGACCGGCGTGTAGATAGGCGTACAGACAGGCGTACAGACAGGCGTACAGACAGGCGTACAGACAGGCGTACAGACAGGCGTACAGACAGGCGTACAGACAGGCGTACAGACAGGCGTACAGACAGGCGTACAGACAGGCGTACAGACAGGCGTACAGACAGGCGTACAGACAGGCGTACAGACAGGCGTAAAGACAGGCGTCCAGACAGGCGTACAGACAGGCGTACAGACAGGCGTACAGACAGGCGTACAGACAGGCGTACAGACAGGCGTACAGACAGGCGTACAGACAGGCGTACAGACAGGCGTACAGACAGGCGCACAGACAGGCGTACAGACAGGCGTACAGACAGGCGTACAGACAGGCGTACAGACAGGCGTACAGACAGGCGTACAGACAGGCGTACAGACAGGCGTAAAGACAGGCGTACAGACAGGCGTACAGACCGGCGTGTAGATAGGCGTACAGACAGGCGTACAGACAGGCGTACAGACAGGCGTACAGACAGGCGTACAGACAGGCGTACAGACAGGCGTACGGGCAGACGTACGGACAGGCGTACGGACAGGCGTACAGACAGGCGTACAGACAGGCGTACAGGCAGGCGTACAGACAGGCGTACAGAGAGGCGTACAGAGAGGCGTACAGAGAGGCGTACAAAGAGGCGTACAGAGAGGCGTACAGAGAGGCGTACAGACAGGCGTACAGACAGGCGTACAGACAGGCGTACAGACAGGCGTACAGACAGGCGTACAGACCGGCGTGTAGATAGGCGTACAGACAGGCGTACAGACCGGCGTGTAGATAGGCGTACAGACAGGCGTACAGACAGGCGTACAGACAGTCGTACAGAGAGGCGTACAGAGAGGCGTACAGAGAGGCGTACAAAGAGGCGTACAGAGAGGCGTACAGAGAGGCGTACAGAGAGGCGTACAGACAGGCGTACAGACAGGCGTACAGACAGGCGTACAGACAGGCGTACAGACAGGCGTACAGACCGGCGTGTAGATAGGCGTACAGACAGGCGTACAGACCGGCGTGTAGATAGGCGTACAGACAGGCGTACAGACAGGCGTACAGACAGGCGTACAGACAGGCGTACAGACAGGCGTACAGACAGGCGTACAGACAGGCGTACAGACAGGCGTACAGACAGGCGTACAGACAGGCGTACAGACAGGCGTACAGACAGGCGTACAGACAGGCGTACAGACAGGCGTACAGACAGGCGTACAGACAGGCGTAAAGACAGGCGTCCAGACAGGCGTACAGACAGGCGTACAGACAGGCGTACAGACAGGCGTACAGACAGGCGTACAGACAGGCGTACAGACAGGCGTACAGACAGGCGTACAGACAGGCGTACAGACAGGCGTACCGACAGGCGTACCGACAGGCGTACAGACAGGCGTACCGACAGGCGTACAGACAGGCGTACAGACAGGCGTACAGACAGGCGTACAGACAGGCGTACAGACAGGCGTACAGACCGGCGTACAGACCGGCGTACAGACCGGCGTACGGGCCGGCGTACAGACCGGCGTACAGACCGACGTGCAGATAGGCGTACAGAGAGGCGTACAGACAGGCGTACATACAGGCGTACAGACAGGCGTACAGACAGGCGTACAGACAGGCGTACAGACAGGCGTACAGACAGGCGTACAGACAGGCGTACAGACAGGCGTACAGACAGGCGTACAGACAGGCGTACAGACAGGCGTACAGACAGGCGTACAGACAGGCGTACAGACAGGCGTACAGACAGGCGTACATACAGGCGTACAGACAGGCGTAAAGACAGGCGTCCAGACAGGCGTACAGACAGGCGTACAGACAGGCGTACAGACAGGCGTCCAGACAGGCGTACAGACAGGCGTACAGACAGGCGTACAGACAGGCGTACAGACAGGCGTACAGACAGGCGTACAGACAGGCGTACAGATAGGCGTACAGACAGGCGTACAGACAGGCGTACAGACAGGCGTACAGACAGGCGTACGGGCAGACGTACGGACAGGCGTACGGACAGGCGTACAGACAGGCGTACAGACAGGCGTACATACAGGCGTACAGACAGGCGTACAGACAGGCGTACCGACAGGCGTACAGACAGGCGTACAGACAGGCGTACAGACAGCCGTACAGACAGGCGTACAGACAGGCGTACAGACAGGCGTACAGACAGGCGTACGGGCAGACGTACGGACAGGCGTACGGACAGGCGTACAGACATGCGTACAGACAGGCGTACAGACAGCCGTATAGACAGGCGTACAGACAGGCGTACAGACATGCGTATAGACAGGCGTACGGGCAGACGTACGGACAGGCGTACGGACAGGCGTACAGACAGGCGTACAGACAGGCGTACAGACAGGCGTACAGACAGGCGTACAGAGAGGCGTACAGAGAGGCGTACAGACAGGCGTACAAAGAGGCGTACAGAGAGGCGTACAGAGAGGCGTACAGAGAGGCGTACAGAGAGGCGTACAGACAGGCGTACAGACAGGCGTACAGACAGTCGTACAGACAGGCGTACATACAGGCGTACAGACAGGCGTACAGACAGGCGTACAGACAGGCGTACAGACAGGCGTACAGACAGGCGTACAGAGAGGCGTACAGACAGGCGTACAGACAGGCGTACAGACAGGCGTAAGGACAGGCGTACGGACAGGCGTACAGACAGGCGTACAGACAGGCGTAGAGACAGGCGTACAGACATGCGTACAGACAGGCGTACAGACAGGCGTACAGACAGGCGTACAGACAGGCGTACAGACAGGCGTACAGACAGGCGTACAGACAGGCGTACAGACAGGCGTACAGACAGGCGTACAGACAGGCGTACAGACAGGCGTACAGACAGGCGTACAGACAGGCGTACAGAGAGGCGTACAGACAGGCGTACAGACAGGCGTACAGACAGGCGTACAGACAGGCGTACAGACAGGCGTACAGACAGGCGTACAGACAGGCGTACAGACAGGCGTACAGACAGACGTACAGACAGGCGTACAGACAGGCGTACAGACAGGCGTACAGAAAGGCGTACAGACAGGCGTACAGAGAGGCGTACAGACAGGCGTACAGACAGGCGTACAGACAGGCGTACAGACAGGCGTACAGACAGGCGTATAGACAGGCGTACAGGCAGGCTTACAGACAGGCGTACAGACTGGCGTACAGACAGGCGTAGAGACAGGCGTACAGACAGGCGTACAGACAGGCGTACAGACAGCCGTACAGACAGGCGTACAGACAGGCGTACAGACAGGCGTACAGACAGGCGTACGGGCAGACGTACGGACAGGCGTACGGACAGGCGTACAGACAGGCGTACAGACAGGCGTACAGGCAGGCGTACAGACAGGCGTACAGAGAGGCGTACAGAGAGGCGTACAGAGAGGCGTACAAAGAGGCGTACAGAGAGGCGTACAGAGAGGCGTACAGAGAGGCGTACAGACAGGCGTACAGACAGGCGTACAGACAGGCGTACAGACAGGCGTACAGACAGGCGTACAGACCGGCGTGTAGATAGGCGTACAGACAGGCGTACAGACAAGCGTACATACAGGCGTACAGACAGGCGTACAGACAGGCGTACAGACAGGCGTACAGACAGGCGTACAGGCAGGCGTACAGACAGGCGTACAGACAGACGTACAGACAGGCGTACAGACAGGCGTACAGACAGGCGTACAGACAGGCGTACAGACAGGCGTACAGACAGGCGTACAGACAGGCGTAAAGACAGGCGTCCAGACAGGCGTACAGACAGGCGTACAGACAGGCGTACAGACAGGCGTACAGACAGGCGTACAGACAGGCGTACAGACAGGCGTACAGACAGGCGTACAGACAGGCGTACCGACAGGCGTACCGACAGGCGTACAGACAGGCGTACCGACAGGCGTACAGACAGGCGTACAGACAGGCGTACAGACAGGCGTACAGACAGGCGTACAGACAGGCGTACAGACCGGCGTACAGACCGGCGTACAGACCGGCGTACGGGCCGGCGTACAGACCGGCGTACAGACCGACGTGCAGATAGGCGTACAGAGAGGCGTACAGACAGGCGTACAGACCGGCGTGTAGATAGGCGTACAGACAGGCGTACAGACAGGCGTACATACAGGCGTACAGACAGGCGTACAGACAGGCGTACAGACAGGCGTACAGACAGGCGTACAGGCAGGCGTACAGACAGGCGTACAGACAGGCGTACAGACAGGCGTACAGACAGGCGTACAGACAGGCGTACAGACAGGCGTACAGACAGGCGTACAGACAGGCGTACAGACAGGCGTAAAGACAGGCGTCCAGACAGGCGTACAGACAGGCGTACAGACAGGCGTACAGACAGGCGTACAGACAGGCGTACAGACAGGCGTACAGACAGGCGTACAGACAGGCGTACAGACAGGCGTACCGACAGGCGTACCGACAGGCGTACAGACAGGCGTACCGACAGGCGTACAGACAGGCGTACAGACAGGCGTACAGACAGGCGTACAGACAGGCGTACAGACAGGCGTACAGACCGGCGTACAGAGAGGCGTACAGACAGGCGTACATACAGGCGTACAGACAGGCGTACAGACCGGCGTGTAGATAGGCGTACAGACAGGCGTACAGACAGGCGTACATACAGGCGTACAGACAGGCGTACAGACAGGCGTACAGACAGGCGTACAGACAGGCGTACAGACAGGCGTACAGACAGGCGTACAGACAGGCGTACAGACAGGCGTACAGACAGGCGTACAGACAGGCGTACAGACAGGCGTACAGACAGGCGTACAGACAGGCGTACAGACAGGCGTACATACAGGCGTACAGACAGGCGTAAAGACAGGCGTCCAGACAGGCGTACAGACAGGCGTACAGACAGGCGTACAGACAGGCGTACAGACAGGCCTACAGATAGGCGTACAGACAGGCGTACAGAGAGGCGTACAGAGAGGCGTACAGACAGGCGTACAGACAGGCGTACAGACAGGCGTACAGACAGGCGTACAGACAGGCGTACAGACCGGCGTGTAGATAGGCGTACAGACAGGCGTACAGACCGGCGTGTAGATAGGCGTACAGACAGGCGTACAGACAGGCGTACAGACAGGCGTACAGACAGGCGTACAGACAGGCGTACAGACAGGCGTACAGACAGGCGTACAGACAGGCGTACAGACAGGCGTACAGACAGGCGTACAGACAGGCGTACAGACAGGCGTACAGAGAGGCGTACAGACAGGCGTACAGACAGGCGTACAGACAGGCGTACAGACAGGCGTACAGACAGGCGTATAGACAGGCGTACAGGCAGGCTTACAGACAGGCGTACAGACTGGCGTACAGACAGGCGTAGAGACAGGCGTACAGACAGGCGTACAGACAGGCGTACAGACAGCCGTACAGACAGGCGTACAGACAGGCGTACAGACAGGCGTACAGACAGGCGTACGGGCAGACGTACGGACAGGCGTACGGACAGGCGTACAGACAGGCGTACAGACAGGCGTACAGGCAGGCGTACAGACAGGCGTACAGAGAGGCGTACAGAGAGGCGTACAGAAAGGCGTACAAAGAGGCGTATAGAGAGGCGTACAGAGAGGCGTACAGAGAGGCGTACAGACAGGCGTACAGACAGGCGTACAGACAGGCGTACAGACAGGCGTACAGACAGGCGTACAGACCGGCGTGTAGATAGGCGTACAGACAGGCGTACAGACAGGCGTACATACAGGCGTACAGACAGGCGTACAGACAGGCGTACAGACAGGCGTACAGACAGGCGTACAGACAGGCGTACAGACAGGCGTACAGACAGGCGTACAGACAGGCGTACAGACAGGCGTACAGACAGGCGTACAGACAGGCGTACAGACAGGCGTACAGACAGGCGTACAGACAGGCGTAAAGACAGGCGTCCAGACAGGCGTACAGACAGGCGTACAGACAGGCGTACAGACAGGCGTACAGACAGGCGTACAGACAGGCGTACAGACAGGCGTACAGACAGGCGTACAGACAGGCGTACCGACAGGCGTACCGACAGGCGTACAGACAGGCGTACCGACAGGCGTACAGACAGGCGTACAGACAGGCGTACAGACAGGCGTACAGACAGGCGTACAGACAGGCGTACAGACCGGCGTACAGACCGGCGTACAGACCGGCGTACGGGCCGGCCTACAGACCGGCGTACAGACCGACGTGCAGATAGGCGTACAGAGAGGCGTACAGACAGGCGTACATACAGGCGTACAGACAGGCGTACAGACCGGCGTGTAGATAGGCGTACAGACAGGCGTACAGACAGGCGTACATACAGGCGTACATACAGGCGTACTGACAGGCGTACAGACAGGCGTACAGACAGGCGTACAGACAGGCGTACAGACAGGCGTACAGACAGGCGTACAGACAGGCGTACAGACAGGCGTACAGACAGGCGTACAGACAGGCGTACAGACAGGCGTACAGACAGGCGTACAGACAGGCGTACAGACAGGCGTACAGACAGGCGTAAAGACAGGCGTCCAGACAGGCGTACAGACAGGCGTACAGACAGGCGTACAGACAGGCGTACAGACAGGCGTACAGACAGGCGTACAGACAGGCGTACAGACAGGCGTACAGACAGGCGTACCGACAGGCGTACATACAGGCGTACAGACAGGCGTACAGACAGGCGTACAGACAGGCGTACAGACCGACGTGCAGATAGGCGTACAGAGAGGCGTACAGACAGGCGTACATACAGGCGTACAGACAGGCGTACAGACAGGCGTACAGACAGGCGTACAGACAGGCGTACAGACAGGCGTACAGACAGGCGTACAGACAGGCGTACAGACAGGCGTACAGACAGGCGTACAGACAGGCGTACAGACAGGCGTACAGACAGGCGTACAGACAGGCGTACAGACAGGCGTACAGACAGGCGTACAGACAGGCGTACAGACAGGCGTACAGACAGGCGTACAGACAGGCGTACAGACAGGCGTACAGACAGGCGTACAGACCGGCGTGTAGATAGGCGTACAGACAGGCGTACAGACCGGCGTGTAGATAGGCGTACAGACAGGCGTACAGACAGGCGTACAGACAGGCGTACAGACAGGCGTACAGACAGGCGTACAGACAGGCGTACAGACAGGCGTACAGACAGGCGTACAGACAGGCGTACAGACAGGCGTACAGACAGGCGTACAGACCGGCGTGTAGATAGGCGTACAGACAGGCGTACAGACCGGCGTGTAGATAGGCGTACAGACAGGCGTACAGACAGGCGTACAGACAGGCGTACAGACAGGCGTACAGACAGGCGTACAGACAGGCGTACAGACAAGCGTACAGACAGGCGTACAGACAGCCGTACAGACAGGCGTACAGACAGGCGTACAGACAGGCGTACAGACAGGCGTACGGGCAGACGTACGGACAGGCGTACGGACAGGCGTACAGACAGGCGTACAGGCAGGCGTACAGGCAGGCGTACAGACAGGCGTACAGAGAGGCGTACAGAGAGGCGTACAGAGAGGCGTACAAAGAGGCGTACAGAGAGGCGTACAGAGAGGCGTACAGAGAGGCGTACAGACAGGCGTACAGACAGGCGTACAGACAGGCGTACAGACAGGCGTACAGACAGGCGTACAGACCGGCGTGTAGATAGGCGTACAGACAGGCGTACAGACAGGCGTACATACAGGCGTACAGACAGGCGTACAGACAGGCGTACAGACAGGCGTACAGACAGGCGTACAGACAGGCGTACAGACAGGCGTACAGACAGGCGTACAGACAGGCGTACAGACAGGCGTACAGACAGGCGTACAGACAGGCGTACAGACAGGCGTACAGACAGGCGTACAGACAGGCGTAAAGACAGGCGTCCAGACAGGCGTACAGACAGGCGTACAGACAGGCGTACAGACAGGCGTACAGACAGGCGTACAGACAGGCGTACAGACAGGCGTACAGACAGGCGTACAGACAGGCGTACCGACAGGCGTACCGACAGGCGTACAGACAGGCGTACCGACAGGCGTACAGACAGGCGTACAGACAGGCGTACAGACAGGCGTACAGACAGGCGTACAGACAGGCGTACAGACCGGCGTACAGACCGGCGTACAGACCGGCGTACGGGCCGGCGTACAGACCGGCGTACAGACCGACGTGCAGATAGGCGTACAGAGAGGCGTACAGACAGGCGTACAGACAGGCGTACAGACCGGCGTACAGACCGGCGTACAGACCGGCGTACGGGCCGGCGTACAGACCGGCGTACAGACCGACGTGCAGATAGGCGTACAGAGAGGCGTACAGACAGGCGTACATACAGGCGTACAGACAGGCGTACAGACCGGCGTGTAGATAGGCGTACAGACAGGCGTACAGACAGGCGTACATACAGGCGTACATACAGGCGTACAGACAGGCGTACAGACAGGCGTACAGACAGGCGTACAGACAGGCGTACAGACAGGCGTACAGACAGGCGTACATACAGGCGTACAGACAGGCGTACAGACAGGCGTACAGACAGGCGTACAGACAGGCGTACAGACAGGCGTACAGACAGGCGTACAGACAGGCGTACAGACAGGCGTAAAGACAGGCGTCCAGACAGGCGTACAGACAGGCGTACAGACAGGCGTACAGACAGGCGTACAGACAGGCGTACAGACAGGCGTACAGACAGGCGTACAGACAGGCGTACAGACAGGCGTACCGACAGGCGTACAGACAGGCGTACCGACAGGCGTACAGACAGGCGTACAGACAGGCGTACAGACAGGCGTACAGACAGGCGTACAGACAGGCGTACAGACCGGCGTACAGACCGGCGTACAGACCGGCGTACGGGCCGGCGTACAGACCGGCGTACAGACCGACGTGCAGATAGGCGTACAGAGAGGCGTACAGACAGGCGTACATACAGGCGTACAGACAGGCGTACAGACAGGCGTACAGACAGGCGTACAGACAGGCGTACAGACAGGCGTACAGACAGGCGTACAGACAGGCGTACAGACAGGCGTACAGACAGGCGTACAGACAGGCGTACAGACAGGCGTACAGACAGGCGTACAGACAGGCGTACAGACAGGCGTACAGACAGGCGTACAGACAGGCGTACAGACAGGCGTACAGACAGGCGTACAGACAGGCGTACAGACAGGCGTACAGACCGGCGTGTAGATAGGCGTACAGACAGGCGTACAGACCGGCGTGTAGATAGGCGTACAGACAGGCGTACAGACAGGCGTACAGACAGGCGTACAGACAGGCGTACAGACAGGCGAACAGACAGGCGTACAGACAGGCGTACAGACAGGCGTACAGACAGGCGTACAGACAGGCGTACAGACAGGCGTACAGACAGGCGTACAGACAGGCGTACAGACCGGCGTGTAGATAGGCGTACAGACAGGCGTACAGACAGGCGTACATACAGGCGTACAGACAGGCGTACAGACAGGCGTACAGACAGGCGTACAGACAGGCGTACAGACAGGCGTACAGACAGGCGTACAGACAGGCGTACAGACAGGAGTACAGACAGGCGTACAGACAGGCGTACAGACAGGCGTACAGACAGGCGTACAGACAGGCGTACAGACAGGCGTAAAGACAGGCGTCCAGACAGGCGTACAGACAGGCGTACAGACAGGCGTACAGACAGGCGTACAGACAGGCGTACAGACAGGCGTACAGACAGGCGTACAGACAGGCGTACAGACAGGCGTACCGACAGGCGTACCGACAGGCGTACAGACAGGCGTACCGACAGGCGTACAGACAGGCGTACAGACAGGCGTACAGACAGGCGTACAGACAGGCGTACAGACAGGCGTACAGACCGGCGTACAGACCGGCGTACAGACCGGCGTACGGGCCGGCGTACAGACCGGCGTACAGACCGACGTGCAGATAGGCGTACAGAGAGGCGTACAGACAGGCGTACAGACAGGCGTACAGACCGGCGTACAGACCGGCGTACAGACCGGCGTACGGGCCGGCGTACAGACCGGCGTACAGACCGACGTGCAGATAGGCGTACAGAGAGGCGTACAGACAGGCGTACATACAGGCGTACAGACAGGCGTACAGACCGGCGTGTAGATAGGCGTACAGACAGGCGTACAGACAGGCGTACATACAGGCGTACATACAGGCGTACAGACAGGCGTACAGACAGGCGTACAGACAGGCGTACAGACAGGCGTACAGACAGGCGTACAGACAGGCGTACATACAGGCGTACAGACAGGCGTACAGACAGGCGTACAGACAGGCGTACAGACAGGCGTACAGACAGGCGTACAGACAGGCGTACAGACAGGCGTACAGACAGGCGTAAAGACAGGCGTCCAGACAGGCGTACAGACAGGCGTACAGACAGGCGTACAGACAGGCGTACAGACAGGCGTACAGACAGGCGTACAGACAGGCGTACAGACAGGCGTACAGACAGGCGTACCGACAGGCGTACAGACAGGCGTACCGACAGGCGTACAGACAGGCGTACAGACAGGCGTACAGACAGGCGTACAGACAGGCGTACAGACAGGCGTACAGACCGGCGTACAGACCGGCGTACAGACCGGCGTACGGGCCGGCGTACAGACCGGCGTACAGACCGACGTGCAGATAGGCGTACAGAGAGGCGTACAGACAGGCGTACATACAGGCGTACAGACAGGCGTACAGACAGGCGTACAGACAGGCGTACAGACAGGCGTACAGACAGGCGTACAGACAGGCGTACAGACAGGCGTACAGACAGGCGTACAGACAGGCGTACAGACAGGCGTACAGACAGGCGTACAGACAGGCGTACAGACAGGCGTACAGACAGGCGTACAGACAGGCGTACAGACAGGCGTACAGACAGGCGTACAGACAGGCGTACAGACAGGCGTACAGACAGGCGTACAGACCGGCGTGTAGATAGGCGTACAGACAGGCGTACAGACCGGCGTGTAGATAGGCGTACAGACAGGCGTACAGACAGGCGTACAGACAGGCGTACAGACAGGCGTACAGACAGGCGAACAGACAGGCGTACAGACAGGCGTACAGACAGGCGTACAGACAGGCGTACAGACAGGCGTACAGACAGGCGTACAGACAGGCGTACAGCCAGGCGTACAGACAGGCGTACAGACCGGCGTGTAGATAGGCGTACAGACAGGCGTACAGACCGGCGTGTAGATAGGCGTACAGACAGGCGTACAGACAGGCGTACAGACAGGCGTACAGACAGGCGTACAGACAGGCGTACAGACAGGCATACAGACAGGCGTACAGACAGGCGTACAGACAGGCGTACAGGCAGGCGTACAGACAGGCGTACAGACAGGCGTACAGACAGGCGTACAGACAGGCGTACAGAGAGGCGTACAGACAGGCGTACAGACAGGCGTACAGACAGGCGTACGGGCAGACGTACGGACAGGCGTACGGACAGGCGTACAGACAGGCGTACAGACAGGCGTACAGACAGGCGTACAGACAGGCGTACAGACAGGCGTACCGACAGGCGTACAGACAGGCGTACAGGCAGGCGTACAGACAGGCGTACAGACAGGCGTACAGACAGGCGTACAGACAGGCGTACAGACAGGCGTACCGACAGGCGTACCGACAGTCGTACAGACAGGCGTACCGACAGGCGTACAGACAGGCGTACAGACAGGCGTACAGACAGGCGTACAGACAGACGTACAGACAGGCGTACAGGCCGGCGTACAGACCGGCGTACAGACCGGCGTACGGGCCGGCGTACAGACCGGCGTACAGACCGGCGTGCAGATAGGCGTACAGACAGGCGTACAGACAGGCGTACATACAGGCGTACAGACAGGCGTACAGACAGGCGTACAGACAGGCGTAGAGACAGGCGTACAGACAGGCGTACAGACAGGCGTACAGACAGGCGTACAGACAGGCGTACAGACAGGCGTACAGACAGGCGTACAGACAGGCGTACAGACAGGCGTACAGACAGGCGTACAGACAGGCGTACAGACAGGCGTACAGAGAGGCGTACAGACAGGCGTACAGACAGGCGTACAGACAGGCGTACAGACAGGCGTACAGACAGGCGTACAGACAGGCGTACAGACATGCGTACAGACAGGCGTACAGACAGGCGCACAGACAGGCGTACAGACAGGCGTACCGACAGGCGTACAGACAGGCGTACAGACAGGCGTACAGACAGGCGTACAGACAGGCGTACAGACAGGCGTACAGACAGGCGTACAGAGAGGCGTACAGACAGGCGTACAGACAGGCGTACAGACAGGCGTAAAGACAGGCGTACAGACAGGCGTACAGACAGGCGTACAGACAGGCGTACAGACAGGCGTACAGACAGGCGTACAGACAGGCGTACCGACAGGCGTACCGACAGTCGTACAGACAGGCGTACCGACAGGCGTACAGACAGGCGTACAGACAGGCGTACAGACAGGCGTACAGACAGGCGTACAGACAGGCGTACAGACCGGCGTACAGACCGGCGTACAGACCGGCGTACGGGCCGGCGTACAGACCGGCGTACAGACCGGCGTGCAGATAGGCGTACAGACAGGCGTACAGACAGGCGTACATACAGGCGTACAGACAGGCGTACAGACAGGCGTACAGACAGGCGTACAGACAGGCGTACAGACAGGCGTACAGACAGGCGTACAGACAGGCGTACAGACAGGCGTACAGACAGGCGTACAGACAGGCGTACAGACAGGCGTACAGACAGGCGTACATACAGGCGTACAGACAGGCGTACAGACAGGCGTACAGACAGGCGTACAGACAGGCGTACAGACAGGCGTACAGACAGGCGTACAGACAGGCGTACAGACAGGCGTACAGACAGGCGTACAGACAGGCGTACAGACCGGCGTACGGGCCGGCGTACAGACCGGCGTACAGACCGACGTGCAGATAGGCGTACAGAGAGGCGTACAGACAGGCGTACATACAGGCGTACAGACAGGCGTACAGACAGGCGTACAGACAGGCGTACAGACAGGCGTACAGACAGGCGTACAGACAGGCGTACAGACAGGCGTACAGACAGGCGTACAGACAGGCGTACAGACAGGCGTACAGACAGGCGTACAGACAGGCGTACAGACAGGCGTACATACAGGCGTACAGACAGGCGTAAAGACAGGCGTCCAGACAGGCGTCCAGACAGGCGTACAGACAGGCGTACAGACAGGCGTACAGACAGGCGTACAGACAGGCGTACAGACAGGCGTACAGACAGGCGTACAGACAGGCGTACAGACAGGCGTACAGACAGGCGTACAGACAGGCGTATAGACAGGCGTACAGACAGGCGTACAGACAGGCGTACAGACAGGCGTACAGACAGGCGTACAGACAGGCGTACAGACAGGCGTACAGACAGGCGTACAGACAGGCGTACAGACAGGCGTACAGACAGGCTTACAGACAGGCGTACAGACTGGCGTACAGACAGGCGTAGAGACAGGCGTACAGACAGGCGTACAGACAGGCGTACAGACAGCCGTACAGACAGGCGTACAGACAGGCGTACAGACAGGCGTACAGACAGGCGTACGGGCAGACGTACGGACAGGCGTACGGACAGGCGTACAGACAGGCGTACAGACAGGCGTACAGACAGGCGTACAGACAGGCGTACGGGCAGACGTACGGACAGGCGTACAGACAGGCGTACAGACAGGCGTACAGACTGGCGTACAGACAGGCGTAGAAACAGGCGTACAGACAGGCGTACAGACAGGCGTACAGACAGCCGTACAGACAGGCGTACAGACAGGCGTACGGGCAGACGTACGGACAGGCGTACAGACAGGCGTACAGACAGGCGTACAGACAGGCGTACAGACAGGCGTACAGACCGGCGTACAGACCGGCGTACAGACCGGCGTACGGGCCGGCGTACAGACCGGCGTACAGACCGACGTGCAGATAGGCGTACAGAGAGGCGTACAGAGAGGCGTACAGACAGGCGTACATACAGGCGTACAGACAGGCGTACAGACGGGCGTACAGACAGGCGTACAGACAGGCGTACAGACAGGCGTACAGACAGGCGTACAGACAGGCACAGACAGGCGTACAGACAGGCGTACAGACAGGCGTACAGACAGGCGTACAGACAGGCGTACCGACAGGCGTACAGACAGGCGTACAGACAGGCGTACAGAGAGGCGTACAGAGAGGCGTACAGACAGGCGTACAAACAGTCGTACAGACAGGCGTACATGCAGGCGTACAGACAGGCGTACAGACAGGCGTACAGACAGGCGTACAGACAGGCGTACAGACAGGCGTACAGAGAGGCGTACAGACAGGCGTACAGACAGGCGTACAGACAGGCGTAAGGACAGGCGTACGGACAGGCGTACAGACAGGCGTACAGACAGGCGTACAGACAGGCGTACAGACAGGCGTACAGACAGGCGTACAGACAGGCGTACAGACAGGCGTACAGACAGGCGTAAAGACAGGCGTACAGACAGGCGTACAGACAGGCGTACAGACAGGCGTACAGACAGGCGTACAGACAGGCGTACAGACAGGCGTACCGACAGGCGTACCGACAGTCGTACAGACAGGCGTACCGACAGGCGTACAGACAGGCGTACAGACAGGCGTACAGACAGGCGTACAGACAGGCGTACAGACAGGCGTACAGACCGGCGTACAGACCGGCGTACAGACCGGCGTACGGGCCGGCGTACAGACCGGCGTACGGGCCGGCGTACAGACCGGCGTACAGACCGGCGTGCAGATAGGCGTACAGACAGGCGTACAGACAGGCGTACATACAGGCGTACAGACAGGCGTACAGACAGGCGTACAGACAGGCGTACAGACAGGCGTACAGACAGGCGTACAGACAGGCGTACAGACAGGCGTACAGACAGGCGTACAGACAGGCGTACAGACAGGCGTACAGACAGGCGTACAGACAGGCGTACAGACAGGCGTACATACAGGCGTACAGACAGGCGTACAGACAGGCGTACAGACAGGCGTACAGACAGGCGTACAGACAGGCGTACAGACAGGCGTACAGACAGGCGTACAGACAGGCGTACAGACAGGCGTACAGATAGGCGTACAGACAGGCGTACAGAGAGGCGTACAGAGAGGCGTACAGACAGGCGTACAGACAGGCGTACAGACAGGCGTACAGACAGGCGTACAGACAGGCGTACAGACCGGCGTGTAGATAGGCGTACAGACAGGCGTACAGACCGGCGTGTAGATAGGCGTACAGACAGGCGTACAGACAGGCGTACAGACAGGCGTACAGACAGGCGTACAGACAGGCGTACAGACAGGCGTACAGACAGGCGTACAGACAGGCGTACATACAGGCGTACAGACAGGCGTAAAGACAGGCGTCCAGACAGGCGTCCAGACAGGCGTACAGACAGGCGTACAGACAGGCGTACAGACAGGCGTACAGACAGGCGTACAGACAGGCGTACAGACAGGCGTACAGACAGGCGTACAGACAGGCGTACAGACAGGCGTACAGACAGGCGTACAGACAGGCGTACAGACAGGCGTACAGACAGGCGTACAGACAGGCGTACAGACAGGCGTACAGACAGGCGTACAGACAGGCGTACAGACAGGCGTACAGACAGGCGTACAGACAGGCGTACAGACAGGCGTACAGACAGGCGTACAGACAGGCTTACAGACAGGCGTACAGACTGGCGTACAGACAGGCTTAGAGACAGGCGTACAGACAGGCGTACAGACAGGCGTACAGACAGCCGTACAGACAGGCGTACAGACAGGCGTACAGACAGGCGTACAGACAGGCGTACGGGCAGACGTACGGACAGGCGTACGGACAGGCGTACAGACAGGCGTACAGACAGGCGTACAGACAGGCGTACAGACAGGCGTACGGGCAGACGTACGGACAGGCGTACAGACAGGCGTACAGACAGGCGTACAGACAGGCGTACAGACTGGCGTACAGACAGGCGTATAAACAGGCGTACAGACAGGCGTACAGACAGGCGTACAGACAGCCGTACAGACAGGCGTACAGACAGGCGTACGGGCAGACGTACGGACAGGCGTACAGACAGGCGTACAGACAGGCGTACAGACAGGCGTACAGACAGGCGTACAGACCGGCGTACAGACCGGCGTACAGACCGGCGTACGGGCCGGCGTACAGACCGGCGTACAGACCGACGTGCAGATAGGCGTACAGAGAGGCGTACAGAGAGGCGTACAGACAGGCGTACATACAGGCGTACAGACAGGCGTACAGACAGGCGTACAGACAGGCGTACAGACAGGCGTACAGACAGGCGTACAGACAGGCGTACAGACAGGCGTACAGACAGGCGTACAGACAGGCGTACAGACAGGCGTACAGACAGGCGTACAGACAGGCGTACATACAGGCGTAAAGACAGGCGTCCTGACAGGCGTACAGACAGGCGTACAGACAGGCGTACAGACAGGCGTACAGACAGGCGTACAGACAGGCGTACAGACAGGCGTACAGACAGGCGTACAGACAGGCGTACAGACAGGCGTACAGACAGGCGTACAGACAGGCGTACAGACAGGCGTACAGACAGGCGTACAGACAGGCGTACAGACAGGCGTACAGACAGGCGTACAGACAGGCGTACAGACAGGCGTACAGAGAGGCGTACAGACAGGCGTACAGACAGGCGTACAGACAGGCGTACAGACAGGCGTACAGACAGGCGTACAGACCGGCGTGTAGATAGGCGTACAGACAGGCGTACAGACCGGCGTGTAGATAGGCGTACAGACAGGCGTACAGACAGGCGTACAGACAGGCGTACAGACAGGCGTACAGACAGGCGTACAGACAGGCGTACAGACAGGCGTACATACAGGCGTACAGACAGGCGTAAAGACAGGCGTCCAGACAGGCGTCCAGACAGGCGTACAGACAGGCGTACAGACAGGCGTACAGACAGGCGTACAGACAGGCGTACAGACAGGCGTACAGACAGGCGTACAGACAGGCGTACAGACAGGCGTACAGACAGGCGTACAGACAGGCGTACAGACAGGCGTACAGACAGGCGTACAGACAGGCGTACAGACAGGCGTACAGACAGGCGTACAGACAGGCGTACAGACAGGCGTACAGACAGGCGTACAGACAGGCGTACAGACAGGCGTACAGACAGGCGTACAGACAGGCTTACAGACAGGCGTACAGACTGGCGTACAGACAGGCTTAGAGACAGGCGTACAGACAGGCGTACAGACAGGCGTACAGACAGCCGTACAGACAGGCGTACAGACAGGCGTACAGACAGGCGTACAGACAGGCGTACGGGCAGACGTACGGACAGGCGTACGGACAGGCGTACAGACAGGCGTACAGACAGGCGTACAGACAGGCGTACAGACAGGCGTACGGGCAGACGTACGGACAGGCGTACAGACAGGCGTACAGACAGGCGTACAGACAGGCGTACAGACTGGCGTACAGACAGGCGTATAAACAGGCGTACAGACAGGCGTACAGACAGGCGTACAGACAGCCGTACAGACAGGCGTACAGACAGGCGTACGGGCAGACGTACGGACAGGCGTACAGACAGGCGTACAGACAGGCGTACAGACAGGCGTACAGACAGGCGTACAGACCGGCGTACAGACCGGCGTACAGACCGGCGTACGGGCCGGCGTACAGACCGGCGTACAGACCGACGTGCAGATAGGCGTACAGAGAGGCGTACAGAGAGGCGTACAGACAGGCGTACATACAGGCGTACAGACAGGCGTACAGACAGGCGTACAGACAGGCGTACAGACAGGCGTACAGACAGGCGTACAGACAGGCGTACAGACAGGCGTACAGACAGGCGTACAGACAGGCGTACAGACAGGCGTACAGACAGGCGTACAGACAGGCGTACATACAGGCGTACAGACAGGCGTAAAGACAGGCGTCCTGACAGGCGTACAGACAGGCGTACAGACAGGCGTACAGACAGGCGTACAGACAGGCGTACAGACAGGCGTACAGACAGGCGTACAGACAGGCGTACAGACAGGCGTACAGACAGGCGTACAGACAGGCGTACAGACAGGCGTACAGACAGGCGTACAGACAGGCGTACAGACAGTCGTACAGACAGGCGTACAGACAGGCGTACAGACAGGCGTACAGACAGGCGTACAGACAGGCGTACAGACAGGCGTACAGACAGGCGTACAGACAGGCGTACAGACAGGCGTACAGACAGGCGTACAGACAGGCGTACAGAGAGGCGTACAGACAGGCGTACAGACAGGCGTACAGACAGGCGTACAGACAGGCGCACAGACAGGCATACAGACAGGCGTACAGACAGGCGTACAGACAGGCTTACAGACAGGCGTACAGACTGGCGTACAGACAGGCGTAGAGACAGGCGTACAGACAGGCGTACAGACAGGCGTACAGACAGCCGTACAGACAGGCGTACAGACAGGCGTACAGACAGGCGTACAGACAGGCGTACAGGCAGACGTACGGACAGGCGTACGGACAGGCGTACAGACAGGCGTACAGACAGGCGTACAGGCAGGCGTACAGACAGGCGTAAAGAGAGGCGTACAGAGAGGCGTACAGAGAGGCGTACAAAGAGGCGTACAGAGAGGCGTACAGAGAGGCGTACAGAGAGGCGTACAGACAGGCGTACAGACAGGCGTACAGACAGGCGTACAGACAGGCGTACAGACAGGCGTACAGACCGGCGTGTAGATAGGCGTACAGACAGGCGTACAGACAGGCGTACATACAGGCGTACAGACAGGCGTACAGAGAGGCGTTCAGACAGGCGTACAGACAGGCGTACAGACAGGCGTACAGACAGGCGTACAGACTGTCGTACAGACAGGCGTACAGACAGGCGTACAGACAGGCGTACAGACAGGCGTACAGACAGGCGTACAGACAGGCTTACAGACAGGCGTACAGACAGGCGTACAGACAGGCGTACAGACGGGCGTACAGACAGGCGTACAGACAGGCGTACAGACAGGCGTACAGACAGGCGTACAGACAGGCGTACAGACAGGCACAGACAGGCGTACAGACAGGCGTACAGACAGGCGTACAGACAGGCGTACAGACAGGCGTACCGACAGGCGTACCGACAGGCGTACAGACAGGCGTACAGACAGGCGTACAGACAGGCGTACAGACAGGCGTACAGACAGGCGTACAGACAGGCGTACAGACAGGCGTACAGACAGGCGTACAGACAGGCGTACAGACAGGCGTACAGACAGGCGTACAGACAGGCGTACAGACAAGCGTACAGACAGGCGTACAGACAGGCGTACAGACAGGCGTACAGACAGGCGTACAGACAGGCGTATAGACAGGCGTAAAGAGAGGCGTCCAGACAGGCGTCCAGACAGGCGTACAGACAGGCGTACAGACAGGCGTACAGACAGGCGTACAGACAGGCGTACAGACAGGCGTACAGACAGGCGTACAGACAGGCGTACAGACAGGCGTACAGACAGGCGTACAGACAGGCGTACAGACAGGCGTACAGACAGGCGTACAGACAGGCGTACAGACAGGCGTACAGACAGGCGTACAGACAGGCGTACAGACAGGCGTACAGACAGGCGTACAGACAGGCTTACAGACAGGCGTACAGACTGGCGTACAGACAGGCGTAGAGACAGGCGTACAGACAGGCGTACAGACAGGCGTACAGACAGGCGTACAGACAGGCGTACAGACAGGCGTACAGACAGGCGTACAGACAGGCGTACAGACAGGCGTACAGACAGGCGTACAGACAGGCGTACAGACAGGCGTACAGACAGGCGTACAGACAGGCGTACAGACAGGCGTACAGACAGGCGTACAGACAGGCGTACAGACAGGCGTACAGAGAGGCGTACAGACAGGCGTACAGACAGGCGTACAGACAGGCGCACAGACAGGCGTACAGACAGGCGTACAGACAGGCGTACAGACAGGCTTACAGACAGGCGTACAGACTGGCGTACAGACAGGCGTAGAGACAGGCGTACAGACAGGCGTACAGACAGGCGTACAGACAGCCGTACAGACAGGCGTACAGACAGGCGTACAGACAGGCGTACAGACAGGCGTACGGGCAGACGTACGGACAGGCGTACGGACAGGCGTACAGACAGGCGTACAGACAGGCGTACAGGCAGGCGTACAGACAGGCGTAAAGAGAGGCGTACAGAGAGGCGTACAGAGAGGCGTACAAAGAGGCGTACAGAGAGGCGTACAGAGAGGCGTACAGAGAGGCGTACAGACAGGCGTACAGACAGGCGTACAGACAGGCGTACAGACAGGCGTACAGACAGGCGTACAGACCGGCGTGTAGATAGGCGTACAGACAGGCGTACAGACAGGCGTACATACAGGCGTACAGACAGGCGTACAGAGAGGCGTTCAGACAGGCGTACAGACAGGCGTACAGACAGGCGTACAGACAGGCGTACAGACTGTCGTACAGACAGGCGTACAGACAGGCGTACAGACAGGCGTACAGACAGGCGTACAGACAGGCGTACAGACAGGCTTACAGACAGGCGTACAGACAGGCGTACAGACAGGCGTACAGACGGGCGTACAGACAGGCGTACAGACAGGCGTACAGACAGGCGTACAGACAGGCGTACAGACAGGCGTACAGACAGGCACAGACAGGCGTACAGACAGGCGTACAGACAGGCGTACAGACAGGCGTACAGACAGGCGTACCGACAGGCGTACAGACAGGCGTACAGACAGGCGTACAGAGAGGCGTACAGAGAGGCGTACAGACAGGCGTACAAACAGTCGTACAGACAGGCGTACATGCAGGCGTACAGACAGGCGTACAGACAGGCGTACAGACAGGCGTACAGACAGGCGTACAGACAGGCGTACAGAGAGGCGTACAGACAGGCGTACAGACAGGCGTACAGACAGGCGTAAGGACAGGCGTACGGACAGGCGTACAGACAGGCGTACAGACAGGCGTACAGACAGGCGTACAGACAGGCGTACAGACAGGCGTACAGACAGGCGTAAAGACAGGCGTACAGACAGGCGTACAGACAGGCGTACAGACAGGCGTACAGACAGGCGTACAGACAGGCGTACAGACAGGCGTACCGACAGGCGTACCGACAGTCGTACAGACAGGCGTACCGACAGGCGTACAGACAGGCGTACAGACAGGCGTACAGACAGGCGTACAGACAGGCGTACAGACAGGCGTACAGACCGGCGTACAGACCGGCGTACAGACCGGCGTACGGGCCGGCGTACAGACCGGCGTACAGACCGGCGTGCAGATAGGCGTACAGACAGGCGTACAGACAGGCGTACATACAGGCGTACAGACAGGCGTACAGACAGGCGTACAGACAGGCGTACAGACAGGCGTACAGACAGGCGTACAGACAGGCGTACAGACAGGCGTACAGACAGGCGTACAGACAGGCGTACAGACAGGCGTACAGACAGGCGTACAGACAGGCGTACAGACAGGCGTACATACAGGCGTACAGACAGGCGTACAGACAGGCGTACAGACAGGCGTACAGACAGGCGTACAGACAGGCGTACAGACAGGCGTACAGACAGGCGTACAGACAGGCGTACAGACAGGCGTACAGACAGGCGTACAGACCGGCGTACGGGCCGGCGTACAGACCGGCGTACAGACCGACGTGCAGATAGGCGTACAGAGAGGCGTACAGACAGGCGTACATACAGGCGTACAGACAGGCGTACAGACAGGCGTACAGACAGGCGTACAGACAGGCGTACAGACAGGCGTACAGACAGGCGTACATACAGGCGTACAGACAGGCGTACAGACAGGCGTACAGACAGGCGTACAGACAGGCGTACAGACAGGCGTACAGACAGGCGTACAGACAGGCGTACAGACAGGCGTACAGACAGGCGTACAGACAGGCGTACAGACAGGCGTACAGACAGGCGTACAGACAGGCGTACAGACAGGCGTACATACAGGCGTACAGACAGGCGTACAGACAGGCGTACAGACAGGCGTACAGACAGGCGTACAGACAGGCGTACAGACAGGCGTACAGACAGGCGTACAGACAGGCGTACGGGCAGACGTACGGACAGGCGTACGGACAGGCGTACAGACAGGCGTACAGACAGGCGTACAGACAGGCGTACAGACAGGCGTACGGGCAGACGTACGGACAGGCGTACAGACAGGCGTACAGACAGGCGTACAGACAGGCGTACAGACTGGCGTACAGACAGGCGTAGAAACAGGCGTACAGACAGGCGTACAGACAGGCGTACAGACAGCCGTACAGACAGGCGTACAGACAGGCGTACGGGCAGACGTACGGACAGGCGTACAGACAGGCGTACAGACAGGCGTACAGACAGGCGTACAGACAGGCGTACAGACCGGCGTACAGACCGGCGTACAGACCGGCGTACGGGCCGGCGTACAGACCGGCGTACAGACCGACGTGCAGATAGGCGTACAGAGAGGCGTACAGAGAGGCGTACAGACAGGCGTACATACAGGCGTACAGACAGGCGTACAGACAGGCGTACAGACAGGCGTACAGACAGGCGTACAGACAGGCGTACAGACAGGCGTACAGACAGGCGTACAGACAGGCGTACAGACAGGCGTACAGACAGGCGTACAGACAGGCGTACAGACAGGCGTACATACAGGCGTACAGACAGGCGTAAAGACAGGCGTCCTGACAGGCGTACAGACAGGCGTACAGACAGGCGTACAGACAGGCGTACAGACAGGCGTACAGACAGGCGTACAGACAGGCGTACAGACAGGCGTACAGACAGGCGTACAGACAGGCGTACAGACAGGCGTACAGACAGGCGTACAGACAGGCGTACAGACAGGCGTACAGACAGGCGTACAGACAGGCGTACAGACAGGCGTACAGACAGGCGTACAGACAGGCGTACAGACAGGCGTACAGACAGGCGTACAGACAGGCGTACAGACAGGCGTACAGACAGGCGTACAGACAGGCGTACAGACAGGCGTACAGAGAGGCGTACAGACAGGCGTACAGACAGGCGTACAGACAGGCGTACAGACAGGCGCACAGACAGGCATACAGACAGGCGTACAGACAGGCGTACAGACAGGCTTACAGACAGGCGTACAGACTGGCGTACAGACAGGCGTAGAGACAGGCGTACAGACAGGCGTACAGACAGGCGTACAGACAGCCGTACAGACAGGCGTACAGACAGGCGTACAGACAGGCGTACAGACAGGCGTACGGGCAGACGTACGGACAGGCGTACGGACAGGCGTACAGACAGGCGTACAGACAGGCGTACAGGCAGGCGTACAGACAGGCGTAAAGAGAGGCGTACAGAGAGGCGTACAGAGAGGCGTACAAAGAGGCGTACAGAGAGGCGTACAGAGAGGCGTACAGAGAGGCGTACAGACAGGCGTACAGACAGGCGTACAGACAGGCGTACAGACAGGCGTACAGACAGGCGTACAGACCGGCGTGTAGATAGGCGTACAGACAGGCGTACAGACAGGCGTACATACAGGCGTACAGACAGGCGTACAGAGAGGCGTTCAGACAGGCGTACAGACAGGCGTACAGACAGGCGTACAGACAGGCGTACAGACTGTCGTACAGACAGGCGTACAGACAGGCGTACAGACAGGCGTACAGACAGGCGTACAGACAGGCGTACAGACAGGCTTACAGACAGGCGTACAGACAGGCGTACAGACAGGCGTACAGACGGGCGTACAGACAGGCGTACAGACAGGCGTACAGACAGGCGTACAGACAGGCGTACAGACAGGCGTACAGACAGGCACAGACAGGCGTACAGACAGGCGTACAGACAGGCGTACAGACAGGCGTACAGACAGGCGTACCGACAGGCGTACCGACAGGCGTACAGACAGGCGTACCGACAGGCGTACAGACAGGCGTACAGACAGGCGTACAGACAGGCGTACAGACAGGCGTACAGACAGGCGTACAGACAGGCGTACAGACAGGCGTACAGACAGGCGTACAGACAGGCGTACAGACAGGCGTACAGACAAGCGTACAGACAGGCGTACAGACAGGCGTACAGACAGGCGTACAGACAGGCGTACAGACAGGCGTATAGACAGGCGTAAAGACAGGCGTCCAGACAGGCGTCCAGACAGGCGTACAGACAGGCGTACAGACAGGCGTACAGACAGGCGTACAGACAGGCGTACAGACAGGCGTACAGACAGGCGTACAGCCAGGCGTACAGACAGGCGTACAGACAGGCGTACAGACAGGCGTACAGACAGGCGTACAGACAGGCGTACAGACAGGCGTACAGACAGGCGTACAGACAGGCGTACAGACAGGCGTACAGACAGGCGTACAGACAGGCGTACAGACAGGCTTACAGACAGGCGTACAGACTGGCGTACAGACAGGCGTAGAGACAGGCGTACAGACAGGCGTACAGACAGGTGTACAGACAGCCGTACAGACAGGCGTACAGACAGGCGTACAGACAGGCGTACAGACAGGCGTACAGACAGGCGTACAGACAGGCGTACAGACAGGCGTACGGGCAGACGTACGGACAGGCGTACGGACAGGCGTACGGACAGGCGTACAGACAGGCGTACAGACAGGCGTACAGACAGGCGTACAGACAGGCGTACAGAGAGCCGTACAGACAGGCGTACAAAGAGGCGTACAGAGAGGCGTACAGAGAGGCGTACAGAGAGGCGTACAGACAGGCGTACAGACAGGCGTACAGACAGGCGTACAGACAGGCGTACAGACAGGCGTACAGACAGGCGTACAGACAGGCGAACAGACAGGCGTACAGACAGGCGTACAGACAGGCGTACAGACAGGCGTACAGACAGGCGTACAGACAGGCGTACAGACAGGCGTACAGACAGGCGTACAGACAGGCGTACAGACAGGCGTACAGACAAACGTACAGACAGGCGTACAGACAGGCGTACGGACAGGCGTACAGACAGGCGTACAGACAGGCGTAGAGACAGGCGTACAGACATGCGTACAGACAGGCGTACAGACAGGCGTACAGACAGGCGTACAGACAGGCGTACAGACAGGCGTACAGACAGGCGTACAGACAGGCGTACAGACAAGCGTACAGACAGGCGTACAGACAGGCGTACAGACAGGCGTACAGACAGACGTACAGACAGGCGTACAGACAGGCGTACAGACCGGCGTAGAGACAGGCGTACAGACAGGCGTACAGACAGGCGTACGGGCAGACGTACGGACAGGCGTACGGAGAGGCGTACGGACAGGCGTACAGACAGGCGTAGAGACAGGCGTACAGACATGCGTACAGACAGGCGTACAGACAGGCGTACAGACAGGCGTACAGACAGTCGTACAGAGAGGCGTACAGAGAGGCGTACAGACAGGCGTACAAAGAGGCGTACAGAGAGGCGTACAGAGAGGCGTACAGAGAGGCGTACAGAGAGGCGTACAGACAGGCGTACAGACAGGCGTACAGACAGGCGTACAGACAGGCGTACAGACAGGCGTACAGACAGGCGTACAGACAGGCGTACAGACAGGCGTACAGACAGGCGTACAGACAGGCGTACAGACAGGCGTACAGACAGGCGTACAGACAGGCGTACAGACAGGCGTACAAACAGGCGTACAGACAGGCGTACAGACAGGCGTACAGACAGGCGTACAGACAGGCGTACGGACAGGCGTACAGACAGGCGTACAGACAGGCGTAGAGACAGGCGTACAGACATGCGTACAGACAGGCGTACAGACAGGCGTACAGACAGGCGTACAGCCAGGCGTACAGACAGGCGTACAGACAGGCGTACAGACAAGCGTACAGACAGGCGTACAGACAGGCGTACAGACAGGCGTACAGACAGACGTACAGACAGGCGTACAGACAGGCGTACAGACCGGCGTACAGACCGGCGTACAGACCGGCGTACAAACCGGCGTACAGACAGGCGTACAGACATGCGTACAGACGGGCGTACTGACAGGCGTACAGACAGGCGCACAGACAGGCGTAAAGACAGGCGTACAGGCAGGCGTACAGACAGGCGTACAGACAGGCGTACAGACAGGCGTACAGACAGGCGTACAGACAGGCGTACAGACAGGCGTACAGACAGGCGTACAGACAGGCGTACAGACAGGCGTACAGACAGGCGTACAGACAGTCGTAAAGACAGGCGTACAGACAGGCATACAGACAGGCGTACAGACAGGCGTACAGACAGGCGTACAGACAAGCGTACAAACAGGCGTACAGACAGGCGTACAGACAGGCGTTCAGACAGGCGTACAGACAGGCGTACAGACAGGCGTACAGACAGGCGTACAGACAGGCGTACAGACAGGCGTACAGACAGGCGTACAGACAGGCGTACAGACAGGCGTACAGACAGGCGTACAGACAGGCGTACAGACAGGCGTACGGACAGGCGTACAGACAGGCGTACAGACAGGCGTAGAGACAGGCGTACAGACATGCGTACAGACAGGCGTACAGACAGGCGTACAGACAGGCGTACAGACAGGCGTACAGACAGGCGTACAGACAGGCGTACAGACAAGCGTACAGACAGGCGTACAGACAGGCGTACAGACAGGCGTACAGACAGACGTACAGACAGGCGTACAGACAGGCGTACAGACCGGCGTACAGACAGGCGTACAGACAGGCGTACAGACAGGCGTACGGGCAGACGTACGGACAGGCGTACGGACAGGCGTACGGACAGGCGTACAGACAGGCGTACAGACAGGCGTACAGACAGGCGTACAGACAGGCGTACAGAGAGGCGTACAGAGAGGCGTACAGACAGGCGTACAAAGAGGCGTACAGAGAGGCGTACAGAGAGGCGTACAGAGAGGCGTACAGAGAGGCGTACAGACAGGCGTACAGACAGGCGTACAGACAGGCGTACAGACAGGCGTACAGACAGGCGTACAGACAGGCGTACAGACAGGCGTACAGACAGGCGTACAGACAGGCGTACAGACAGGCGTACAGACAGGCGTACGGACAGGCGTACAGACAGGCGTACAGACAGGCGTAGAGACAGGCGTACAGACATGCGTACAGACAGGCGTACAGACAGGCGTACAGACAGGCGTACAGACAGGCGTACAGACAGGCGTACAGACAGGCGTACAGACAAGCGTACAGACAGGCGTACAGACAGGCGTACAGACAGGCGTACAGACAGGCGTACAGACAGGCGTACAGACAGGCGTACAGACAGGCGTACAGACAGGCGTACAGACAGGCGTACAGACAGGCGTACAGACAGGCGTACAGACAGGCGTACGGACAGGCGTACAGACAGGCGTACAGACAGGCGTAGAGACAGGCGTACAGACATGCGTACAGACAGGCGTACAGACAGGCGTACAGACAGGCGTACAGACAGGCGTACAGACAGGCGTACAGACAGGCGTACAGACAAGCGTACAGACAGGCGTACAGACAGGCGTACAGACAGGCGTACAGACAGACGTACAGACAGGCGTACAGACAGGCGTACAGACCGGCGTACAGACCGGCGTACAGACCGGCGTACAAACCGGCGTACAGACAGGCGTACAGACATGCGTACAGACGGGCGTACTGACAGGCGCACAGACAGGCGTAAAGACAGGCGTACAGGCAGGCGTACAGACAGGCGTACAGACAGGCGTACTGACAGGCGTACAGACAGGCGTACAGACGGGCGTACAGACAGGCGTACAGACAGGCGTAAAGACAGGCGTCCAGACAGGCGTCCAGACAGGCGTACAGACAGGCGTACAGACAGGCGTACAGACAGGCGTACAGACAGGCGTACAGACAGGCGTACAGACAGGCGTACAGACAGGCGTACAGACAGGCGTACAGACAGGCGTACAGACAGGCGTACAGACAGGCGTACAGACAGGCGTACAGACAGGCGTACAGACAGGCGTACAGACAGGCGTACAGACAGGCGTACAGACAGGCGTACAGACAGGCGTACAGACAGGCGTACAGACAGGCGTACAGACAGGCTTACAGACAGGCGTACAGACTGGCGTACAGACAGGCGTAGAGACAAACGTACAGACAGGCGTACAGACAGACGTACAGACAGGCGTACAGACCGGCGTACAGACCGGCGTACAGACCGGCGTACAGACAGGCGTACAGACAGGCGTACGGGCAGACGTACGGACAGGCGTACGGACAGGCGTACGGACAGGCGTACAGATAGGCGTACAGACAGGCGTACAGACAGGCGTACAGACAGGCGTACAGAGAGGCATACAGAGAGGCGTACAGACAGGCGTACAAAGAGGCGTACATAGAGGCGTACAGAGAGGCGTACAGAGAGGCGTACAGACAGGCGTACAGACAGGCGTACAGACAGGCGTACAGACAGGCGTAGAGACAGGCGTACAGACAGGCGTACAGACAGGCGTACAGACAGGCGTACAGACAGGCGTACAGACAGGCGTACAGACAGGCGTACAGACAGGCGTACAGACAGGCGTACAGACAGGCGTACAGACAGGCGTACAGACAGGCGTACAGACAGGCGTACAGACAGGCGTACGGACAGGCGTACAGACAGGCGTACAGACAGGCGTAGAGACAGGCGTACAGACATGCGTACAGACAGGCGTACAGACAGGCGTACAGACAGGCGTACAGACAGGCGTACAGACAGGCGTACAGACAGGCGTACAGACAAGCGTACAGACAGGCGTACAGACAGGTGTACAGACAGGCGTACAGACGGACGTACAGACAGGCGTACAGACAGGCGTACAGACAGGCGTAGAGACAGGCGTACTGCCAGGCGTATAGACAGGCGTACAGACGAATACAATCCTGGTGCTAATACCTTTTTATTTTTTGGACATAATTGAAAGTTAGTTTCATCTCCATTGTATACTCGAGACGAGTCCTTCAGCACTTCAGTAAATCCAGTAAATAATTGTTAATTTGTACAAACCGTTTCCTAATGTCATTTTCACTCACGCAGGTTGAAGCGGAGGTGACGGCTTCGGGGGTTCTGGTGGAAACCTCAGGATGGCGCTCTAAAAATGCTTTATACTACTAGTGCTGTTATCCGGATCCGGATCATTTTAGATCCGGATAATTTACTATCCGGATATCCGGATCTTGGTGTTATCAGGATCCTGAGAACCGGATCCACTATCCGGATCCTAGGTTACCGGATCCACTATTCGGATATACTATCCGGATTCCCTATTCAGATATCGGATTCAATTCTGGTTTTCAAACCCAAGTGTGTCATCCAATTCTCTGGATGGGAATTCGTTGTCAAACGCTTCACTTCTAGATTTACTATCCTGCAGATTGGTTCCGTATGTGCTATTTTGAAGCTTGCTATATAATCTTAGAGACTACGGTATGGATGTATATGTATTCAAATTTATAAATCTAGTTTACACGGCTGTGTATGTTTTAATGAAATGTAATATAAATTTAACAACGTTCTAGTTGAGAATAAAATATTCCGTATCTTTATTATATAATGATTATCAAGATTTATTCGCAATCATTAGTGTATAGATATTGTAGATAAGTGTATACGGCAAGCGTTATCCAAATGTTTTTTAATAAATTATAGTAGTAAATTATAGTGCTATTTTAAAGAGGTAACTGCCTGGCAGTTTGACTTAACATTTTCGCTTATTGTGTTTATCTCAAACGTTTACGATTTACTCAGACTTTTTTTGCATGTTCGTAGAAGAATTGCGAATTTCTCACAACCATTTTGTTTGAATGAAGTCACCTCATGCATACAACTTTCTATTTTTTTGCCCTCGCTTATAATTTCTTCTGGGTTACCTATCTTTAATATAACTACTTCAAGTATAGAAAAAAATATTTTCTGTATTAATATTATATAAATAATTAGCACTTCTTACTGTTACCTTGTGGTATTGCACAATGAATGAAAAATAAAACACAGAATAACTTCGCCGTACCACTTTAAAATTCCACATTCATTGCAAAATAAAAATAAAATTAATGGTTAAAATCTTCACTTTTTAATACGTAATCGTAAGACGACAATTGTTTCTCCAGCACAGTGGCTTCATCAGGTACTTACAGCTAAAGAGCACGTTACAAACTAAATTAAAAATATAAAATGAACAAGGTTAGTATTATTTTACGTTTTATAAAAAATCTAAGAATTTACACAAATATTGTACGTAGTGAGAAAATTTGGGCTATCTATATTATACTTTAGGGTATTAAACATGTTTACGCATAAAATTTGTTTTAATAAACTAAATATACATTTCTGTTATCGTCTAAACAGTTTTTAAATAAATAAATTTAACAAAGGTAAGTTATTTAAATCTAATTGATCGTTAAATAAATTTTATAATTGTTTTAATTTACTGATTTATAAACTTCCAGTTAATTAAATTTATTGCCTTTATTTTCTAAATGTAGAATTTGAAAATCCTTATTGAAGGCGTGGCTTTCTTCTGATAGATGATTAGCAAAAGAGGAATCTTGTTTTTTATTTCTAAATGAAGAACAATGTTGAGCAATGCGGTATTCAAACGATCTTCCTGTTTGACCAACGTATATCTTACCGCATCCACATACTAACTTATAGACTCCAGATTTATTATTTTTATCTGCTCTATCTTTATTGTTTTTAATATGTTTTGATAAATTATCATCAGTTTTTAAAGTCGTGTTATATTAAGTTTTTTTTAAATACATTAAAATATGTTCATTTGGTTTCCCAGTGTACGTTGTAATCTAAATTTTGAATTTAGCTTATCATTTATTACAGAATATACCATAGAGATATATTTTTGAAAAGTTCTTTTGTCAGTATATTTCCAATTAGAGTATCTGTGTATCTGATAATGATTGCTATTTGTTTAACTAAATTTAGTTCTTTTTCATAATTTTTTTTGGATAATGGATAATTAATTAATCTATCCTAAATTATAAAAAAAGAGCTAAATTTAGTCAAATATAAAAGACGAATATAAAAGATAGAATAATGAAACCAGTATTAAAATAAGTAAATTTATTGTATTACCTATGTACATAATTATTTTTTCACATAATCACAATTTAATGCCACACATTTCTCCAAACGCTGAATCCTTTTCTTTATTCCATTCATGAAAAAACTTTCTTGTTTACTGTTGATTTAATTGCGAACAGCAGCCCCAACTTTCGTGTCTG